>VZTO01001358.1:23949-41826 GCA_013400615.1 Syrrhaptes paradoxus
TTGGGAAGAAATGTTTTCCTGTGCGGGGGGTGAGGCAGTGGCCCAGGGTGCCCAGAGAAGCTGTGGATGCCCCATCCCTGGAGGGGTTCAAGGCCAGGCTGGATGAGGCTTTGGGCAACCTGGGCTAGTGGGAGGGGTCCCTGCCCATGGCAGGGGGTGGCACTGGATGATGTTTAAGGTCCCTTCCACCCCAGCCCATTCTGTGATTGTATATTCCTGTAATCTAACCAAAGGTGGTGTCAATGGCAGCTCTGTAGATACCTGCGGCCACCTGAGGCTTCGCTGCATTGTTCGGTCTCACCGCTGCTCCTTTGGGCTGAGAAAACTGCCCAAGATGATGAGAGGCAGGAGGACACTTTCAATTTTTGGCTTGTCCTTGTGTTCTTGTTGAGCAGCAGGTGTGAATGTTCTTGCTAGAACCTCTAGGTAGACATTAAAAAAACATATTGCGATTTATGCCCTCCTCGGAGTTACAGATAAGATCTAAATGGCCTCGTCACAGCACCGCTTAGCTACCAGAGCTAGGATTTAAGTTGTGTTAATTCCAGCTGTTGGGCCAAAACCTCTCCAAGTGCTAGCGTAATGTAAATATTTAATAGACTATTGCCATTTACAAGATTAACAGCTCTCCAGCAGCTCTTCGGATAGATGGAGCTGGGTTGCAGTTCTCTGGTTTCCATCAAGTCAATGAATTTTAGTACTGATCTCCCTGGAAAGCTGATCTAAGCCTCTTAGTCGTACTCCACAGAGTAGGCTTGGCTCTGGGCAAGTGACTTGTGCTGCAAGCCCCCGTCGCAGCCTTGCTTTTGACTAAACCTGGGTCAATCCCAAATGAGGACGGTTCCACCAGATTCACCTTTTTCTCCCCCCATGCAAACGCGTACGGAAAAGAAAAACAGCACAGAGAGAACAGAAGGTTGCTGCAGCAGGAATTAACCCGCTGACTCTTGCTGCTCCTGTGATTTCTAGGAAGATGATGAGAAGATAATCCAGGAGATTCAGAAGGAGGCTGAAGAGGAGCAAAGGAAGAAAAATGGAGGTAATGTGCCCATGCTTTGAGATCACAGTGAGGATGGCAGGAGAGCATAGGGATCCCAGCCACCTAGTCTCTGGATCTTCATTGGCTTCTTCCCATGGCCAGGCTGCTTGCATGATGCTTTGTGCTTCGCTGGGCTGCACGGACCATGTGATGGGTTTGCCCTTGGCTAGGAGACAACCCCACACAGCCGCTCTCTCACTCCCCTCCCCTCCCAGGGATGGGGGAGAGAATTAAAGGGGTAATGGGGAAAAAGACTTGTGGGTGAACATGCTGGGGATGGAGGATGCTGATTGTAACTGTAACCATGGACCAAGCTTGGGGAGTTTTTGCTAGTGGGCTGACTGGTTCCTTTCTTCCCTCCCTCTGCAGAGAACAGCTTCAAGAGGATCGGCCCGCCTGCAGAAAAGCCCATGGAGAAAATCCAGAGAATTGAAGTCATCCCCAGACCTGTTCCTCAGAACCTCCACCAGCCCCGAATGCCCCCTTACCACTTCGTGCACCCTCCCTTCCCGCTCCCTCCCGTCCGTCCCATGTACAACAACATCCCCCTCAACATCGGCCCCATCCCTGCCCCCTACGTCCCCCCCTTGCCTAACATGAGGGTGAACTACGATTTTCCCCAGATCAACGTTCAGCTGGAGCACAACTTGCCTATGCACTTTGGCCCTCAGCCTCGACACCGGTTCTGACCTGGTTCAAACAGCACTTGGCGCAGAGTCACCGCAGGACACGGCCGTGCCGGGAACGTCCCCCCCTTCCCTTCCAGCCCCCCTTGGCTCAGCCAGCTGCAAGGGGACCTGCTGTGACTCGCACATACCTGCACTGCACCCTTCTCTAGAGCTTCTCTGAACCTTTACCATCAAACATTTCAACCTGTGCTGCACCGGGGCTCGGTGTTGCATTTCCAAGGGTCTCTCCCGATGTGGGACATCCAGATATTTCCATTTGGCAAAGCCTGCTCCAGGCAGCTGTTGGGAGGGAAAGGGAGACTTTGCGGAGCCACAGGGATGCAGCCGTTCCTCGGGGACTTGCCAAAAATCCTACCTTCCTGCTGGCCTGAGCAGCTGCTGCACAGTCAGGCGAGTCTTGGGGGAAGGGAGGAGAGGCTTGGCATCCCAGTAAGACCATCAGGAACCAGATAATGGGAGTCGGCTGCCCCAGCCTCCTGCCTGCGGAGAGGCATGAAGCTGGGGTTCCCACGGCCTCCAGCATCCCTGTGACCTGCTAGCACCACCCAGCAGAAAGAAATTGTTCCAAACTGAGTAAATCTGTAAATTGTTCCAAAATGAGTAAAAACTGAGTGCGTTGAGCATTTCTCGCTCTATAAGTGGAGTGAGGGGATGCAGCAGCCCTCTTGTCGCTGAGATCTCGGTAGGAAGCCCAGAGCTGTGTTTGATCTCAGGGCTGAGCTGAACTTACCCCCTTTGATGGGCTCAGGTTTTGTCCCCCAGAGGTGGGGGGGGGAGGGGACAAAACGTGGCCTTTGCTTTGCTGTTCTCATCTGGCATCCCAAATTTCCCCTGACTTCTGGCAGCAACCCTCCAACAGCCGGTAGAAGCACCCAGACCCTCCTCTGCACCCTTCAGTGCCAAAACCACGTGGGCAAATTCCCGGTTAGGTGTGTAGCCAGTGGTGTGTGATGGGTGCTGGGGCAGGAGGATTGGGAGCTGCCCCTGGCAGGGTGCAGGCAGGCGGTAGGGAGCTGGGACCCCCCACAGCCGGACGGGCAGCTGCAGCCTCGTGCTGGAGGAAGTCGGCTGCTTCCGCAGCAATTATTGCTGAAAAAGCATGTTTCTGCTCAGCTGGCTTCGGAAAAGCACGTTGAGAGGGAAACGCGGGTTTTGCTGGGCTTGGGAAGCCAGGATTTAGGAAAAGCAAAACTTCCTTGTAAAAGGGGGGGGGGGGTAGTGGCTGGGCTGTGGGAGGAGCGTTGGCACGAGGCCCCTTCCCCACAGCCCTTGGCTCTGCTGTCTGACACAGGCCCCCTTTAGAAGAGAAAATGGAGTGGAAAAAAAAAAAACAACCTCCTAGAAATGCTGGGGCAGCTTTTGGTAGCCCAGTTGTGCTGTTGTTCCGGAGTGGTTTGGTCTGGGCTGTGTCCTGCCAGGATGTTCGCTGTGCTCCCCCTCCCGTTATTCCCCCCCCGGTCCCTGAGCATCGAGGTGTCTTTTGGTTTTATTTGTTTTTCAGGTAAAATCTCCTGCTTTTGACGAACCCCTGCTCGCAGCTCCCGGCACAGCATCTCCTCGGTCGCACAGTGAGCGATGGGCGCAGGGCGGTTGGGGGGATGCTCCTGGAGAGAGGCAGCTCCGCCGTGGCCCGGGACAGCATCTGGGGACTGTTGTCCCCAGGAGGGTCTTCCAGAGGGGACTTCCAGGCTTTTTGGAGCTGAGTCAGCAATTCTTTCGCTCTTGAGCGTTGCCTGAGGGTTGAACGTACCCTGTGGAGTGCTCTGCTCCAGCTCCTCTCTAGCATTAATAACCAGTTGGTATTCCCTTGCTGCTATCATTTTCTTCTTTTAATTTATTTCTGGAAGTAGCCTGGGGGCTGTAGGAGCTTTGTTTGCTTCTCGGATGGATTTTATCCGGTTTTAAATCCCACCTTGCACCGAGCAGTTCCCACGGTAGACAAGAGCAGGGTGTCCTGTTGGATTTGGGAAGGGGAGGCTGTTCCCGGCGTTAGCGGGCAGCGAGAAAAGGGACCCGGGTCAGAAGAAGCACGAGTGGCTTCCTTACAGAAAGGCAATCCTGTTTTTTTTACTAGCTGAGATCTTGTGGGCTCAAGGGCCAGCTGGGATGAGCCCTCCAGGCTTCCTGAAGGACGTGCCTTGCCCTGGGGGGGTGGCCAGGGTTGTCCCCCAGCCCCTGCCTGTGCAAAGGGGGGTTCAGGCAGTGGCGGGGGGTCAGGCAGCTGGACCAGTGACCCAGCCTGCAAAGGAAACGTCACACTGCTCCGTGGCTGGGAGCACTAGCAAAAAATAGGATGGTCCAGTCCCATCTTTTGGTGTCTAGAGCTGTGTGGGCGTCAAGAACTAAGCCTGGGCAGAGGGAAGTGCGGCGATGGAGTGAGAGGGATGGAGAAGCGTCAGGCAGAGGTGGTGAGGGGAGGTCGGTGTCTGTGGTCCATCGTGGTCGGGATGTGAGTGTCCTCTGCTGCCATGGTGCAACTGTTGTGGTCCTGGAGAAGCCCGGTAGAGACAGGAGACATGCCCGTTGTCCCCGTGTCCCCTTCAAAGCCACGAGGTTATTTGTGTCTGAGAGAGAAGCGGGTGCCTGGCCAGCGATGGGGAGAGCCCCCAGCGATGGGCTCCTAACCCGAGAGAGCTCGAGCAGTTGTGGTTTCTGGTAGCTCTTGGCTCTGTGGTGATTTATTTAAAACCCCAAAACTTACTGCACAACGCCCAGAGCCATCCGTGATCTGGTCTCTGGCTCCTCCATCCCATCACCCTTCCTGCCCCGCCGTCCTTGGAACCATTTGTCTGTTGAAAGGCACCAGGGAGGGTGCTGTGCCCAGGCTGATCCCATCACAGGTAGTTGTTCTGGTTCGTTGCCGTGTCCCGTTTTACTTGCCTTAAAGGTGGAGAGAGAAACTTAGTATTTGCACTTAGCAAAACATTATATTAAAAGAAAGAAACCCTGTAAAGATGTGCATGTTCTGCAACTTTGTATAACAATAGCTGAAAATAAATAGGTGGTTTATTAAAAAAATTTAAAAAAATATTTTTCTTTACCTTCTGGTAGTTAAACCATTCTAATATTCTGTGTGTAAAAAAAAGTTCCTGTATTATATTGTAATTTGAATTTTTGTAAATAAATTTGTGCACTCTGGCTTTTACCTCTGTGCTTTCGTTACAGCCCGAACATCGTCCTTCCATCCCCACCGCCCCGGCTCAGCGCTGGGGCTCAGGACAGGCGGCAGCGGGGCGAGCAGGCAGGGCTGTGCTGCCAGAGCTCAGCCCCAGCGCTCGAAAACTCTGCGAGTCGCAAAGCAAAACCCATTCGACCCTCCTGGAAAAGCTTAATATGTTCCACATGCTCCTGAGGAAAAACTGGACCGAATAGAAAATGGTTTCCAGTTGCTGCTTTAAATGGAAACCGGGATGTGTGCGGTGGGGGGAACGGCTGGGGGACCTTCCGCCCTGGCAGGAGCCACGGTCAATGCAGGATCTGTCCCTAAAAGTGAAAGGGAGGGGAAGGGTTAGGGTCCCTGATGGAGCCCCCTCCCCACATGGGCACCCTTCAGCCCTGCTGGCAAACCTCCTCCCTGCCTCCTCCTGGGACGATGTCACAGGCTGGTGTCACAGCCAGGTTTGCTCGTGCACATGTGGATGTTGCTGGGTCAGGGACAAGCACGTGGCCATCGGAGCTGCTCAGCATCCCTGCACAGCCCCATTTTGCCCCAGTTGCGGTGAGGAAGGAATGTCCGTCCGTCCGTCCTTCCACCAGCCCTCACTCTGATAAACCCGCGCCTGCCGTGGCCGGTCCCTCCTGGTGCTGCCGTCCTGCTGTCCCACCGGGGCAGGGGGTTGGGGAGGGGGACTGGACAACCCCCCTTTCCCAAACTTTGCTTCTAGCAAACGATTTTAAAAGCCCCACAGAAGCCCAGCGGTGACCCATGGGCTGGGCTGCAGCAGGTGAGCCCCCCACCTCCTTCCCACTTTGGGGTTATTTGTTATTGTCTCCTTCTCTATCACTGAGCAAAGGAGGGGGCTTACTGCTGACCCCCACCATGCACCCCAAAGCAGCACCTATCGCTCTCCCTGCCCAGGGGGTGCCTCCCCTCAGGGCCATTGTATGGGGGGGGAAATACCTGAGCAGGGGGGAGAAAAAGCTGCTGCCAGCTGAAGGGGGCCCAGCTTTGCTCCTGGCTGCAAGGGCAGGAGGGGGAGATGGATCTGTGGGAGGGGGAGGTGGGTTCACAGGAGGGATGGTTTGCTGGTGCGTCTCCCTGACCCCTGCACAGCTCCCATCCCCAAAGCTGCACGTTGCCTTGGTGGCTTGGGGCTGCTCCGAGCATCTCGAGGTGACCCAGCCTCCAGCCTGCTTTGGCTTTACGCCTGCTGGGTGGAGATGCACCTGTTGAATCTGTTCCCTTCCCACCAGCTCTGAGCCCTCCAGAACCAGGCAATTGTGAAACAATTTGGTCCCCAAAGGCTCTGCCACCCCAAAAGCTCCGTGCTCACACCGCGGTAAGAGGCTGCTGCGCCCCTGACAGATGACACACCACCGCTCGTATCCGAATGCAGGTTTTATTTTTTATTCATCTTTCTCCATTTGAAGCTATTTTTTTTAAGTTATACAAATGGCACTTACAAAAAATAATAATAATTAAAAAAAAAAATTCAGACAAACCCAAAACTCAAAAATTTTCAGAGTGAGATGTTTTCAGAGAGTCACGACACCCGAGAAGAGGAGACAGGAGAGATGTTGACCTAGTGTCACACGGAAGAAGCCGGAGCGGGAGTTACATGGTTTGAACTGCGACGGGGAGGGGATGGGGCAGAGGCGACACGGGGTTGGGGAGGGGGATGAAGGCCAGCAAACAGCGTGTGTGCCAAGTCGCAGGGTCACTCAGAGCTTCAGCAAGACACTCGGTCCTTCGAGAGGCAGTGTGGTGGTGGTCCCCGCACCGACAGCCCCTGGATGTGAGCGGAGCCGAGGTAGAGTCCCAGCCGGGGTTGGACCCCAGCCCGGAATTGTCCCCCAGGCAGGGGACAGGTCACTCAGTGTCCCAGCTGAGAGTTTAGCACCAAGCTCCTCCGGAGGGTCATCCCTCCGCGTGGCTTTAAGGCTGATGAGCCCCAACCTTACGTTCCCCATTTTGGCACGGCAGCGATGCCGCGAGCACCCTTAGCGTGGGGCAGGGTGGGGGGATCGGTGTGACCCCCCCCAGCAGGGACAAAGGCTCCTCGGTGTGTTGGCAGGGAGCAAACGGCCCCGGGAAGGCCCCAAAAGGATAAAGTGCCTTTCACCACCCTAAGGAACAGCATCACCCGTTACAGACAGCGTTCGACTCTGCTGCAGACCGCGTACAGACAACAGCCGGGAACACAGTGCCATGGAGAGCGTATATAAATAGAGACTAACAAAAATACTGTTTTGGTCTTTTTTTTTTTTCTTTTTTTTTTTTTTTTTCCAGTAGGGTTGAGATGGTGCCCCGAGGGCGGCAGGACCCGGGGGGAGCCCGGAGCAACGGGCGCTTCCTAATTCAGCATTAGGAGTTCAGTGACGGGCATCACTGTTCCAGTATTTGATGAGGAAAAAACAAAAAAACAAAACCACCACCACAAAGGTACTGAGCAAATATCACTGTGCAAAGTTTGCTAAGGAAAACTTTTCTATTCTGTAAACCAAAATCTGCAGTTTATGCTTCCAGCCACCGCCCAGGGGGTTGCATTGGCCAGCCGGGCTCCTGCGGGGACCAAAGCCCGTGGGTGCTGGAGGAGGGCTGGATGAAGCCCCCTACCCTGCATGGGCTTGCTCTATGCCCCCCCCAGATCTCCCCCCAGGACCAGTCTCAGGGTGGCTGGACTCACCCTGGGGTCTGTGATGCTCCTCCAGAGCCCGAAGCACCAGGGTGGGCAGGGGGGCACAAGGAGCACGAGGCTCCACGAGATGAAAGGTTGAGGCTTTATCACCCTAAAAAATCATTGCCAGGTGCACTGGGGTGGGGGGTTGGCTTGCTGGTCCTTCCGCAGGGACGTGTGCCGGCACCCGCCAGCCTGTCCCCAGGGATGCGGTGATATGTCGGGTCACCTCCAATGGCTCAGCTGGGGATGGATCCTGCCCTGGAGCCAGAAGCAGAGAGAAGCTCCCTGGGGGGGCCGGGAGGAGCTGGCTGAGCCCAGGACCATCGCTCAGCTCCTGGCTGGAGCGGGACGGGAGGGGACGGGTGCTTCGGGGGACGCTGGCAGCACAGACCGAGGCGGCACCAGCGCTGATATGGCAGAAACAAGTACAGAGGTGATCTTATTCCCTTTTTTTTTTTCAATCAAGGAGAGGAAAATAAACTATCTAAGGTGATGCTCGGGGCTGGGAGTCGGGGGTACGGCAGTTTCTGAGCCCAGCAAACCTGGAGAGAGGTGGCTGGGGGGGGGAATATAGAGACAGACCCCTCTACAAAGCTCCAGGCAGGCTGCCCCATCACTGTTCCAGTTCTTACAGAGATTTATGGAGCCCCACCTCCCACATAACGCACCTATGGCGGGAGGGAAGGGCAAGCTGGTCCGAAAATCCTTTTACAGAGAGGAGAAACAAAACCCGAAAGGAAAAAAAAAAGGACGGAGGAAGGGAAAGAGAAGTTGGCAATGGGAGGAACGCTAAAGTGCATTAATATTCCCAGAGGGTGGAGGCATCGATGGCGTCGGCGGATGCCTTGAGGACCCCGGCGTGGTCCCCCTTCAGGTATTTGCCGTTGATTTTGATCGCCACTTTGTTATAGTCGCAGAACTCAAAAAAGAAGTCCACGGGGGTGTCGCTGCTGCTGGTGACGGATGACTCGCTCCCCACCATCCAGTACTTCCCAGTGGCATCTGCAGAGCGAGAGGGGACAAGGTGGCCCCATGAGCCACCACGGGGACCCTCATGGCCATCCCCCCACCCCACAGCCACCCCGGGGACTCACCCTTGATGTTGTAGGCGCCGTCGTTGAACTCCAGCTGGAAGACGTCGTAGGAGGAGCGGTTGGAGTCCAGGGTTCCGGTCACCTTGCGGCACCCGATGAAGCCGTGCTCGCCGCGGAGGACGATGATGGGCCTGTTGATCAGCTTCATCACGAAATGCTCTGTCTCGCCTGCGCCGGAGAGGAGAGAGGGGCCGTGAGAGTCACCGGGGGTGCACAGAGCCCAGACCCCACCACCAGCACACACCAGCAAGGAAGGTGGGCTGTGCCCCCCACTCATTTGTCACCCACCCCATCTGTTCCCCCATCTCGCAGCACCTGAAACATTAAGAAAACTTATTGCCTCCGTCCCTGAGCATCACTTGGAAGAGGAGCGTGGCTGATGGGGGACACTTTGACCATCCCCTGCCACCCCAGCATGGGGCAGGGGTCCCTGGGGGGGTCCCTTACCTGCTGTCTCCATGGAGGCTGCCAGCTGCCCGTTCTTCTTTGCTGTCACATACTTGCCGTTGGCGGCTTTCAGGGTGATGCGCTTGTCACACCACTCGATGTCAAAATAGCAGCTCGCGTTCCTGGGGGGGCACAGAGGGGGCTCAGAGGGATGTGACAGACAGGGACCCTGCTAGTGCCACCCCACCAGCTTGGAAAGGGCCACGGCTGGATGGGGGGCCCCAATGCCATCCATTGCTGTGGGACGAGCCACACCATCGTGGCCATCCCCATGGGAAGCCCTGGCCCTGGGGGCAGGAGGCAGGCAGGCACCCCAACATACTTTTGGGTTTTCTGCCCAGCTCCCAGCTAGCATAGGGCTGAAGAGCAGGGAAAAGCATTTCGACAGCCCCAGACAGTCGGGAAGGATTACATGGCCCCAGGGACTTGCCGAGCATCGTGGGTGGCAAGCCCTGACCCAGCCCCAGCTCTCCGGGGAATTTGCTGCCATCGCTGGGAAGCGTTTTGGGGCGAGCACTTAGGCTGGAAAATCCCCCTTGGCTTCCCCTGGGAGACACAGAGGGGTTCCCGAAGCCCAGGCGGGGCCCCAAGGTGTGGGGACAGAGGGGACTCACTTTGTGGAGGCGGTGGACTGGATGCCGCCGTTGGAGGTGAGGGTCCAGTACTTCCCAGTGTAGGTCCTGAAGGCACATTTCTTGGTGTCCTTGTTGATCTCCAGCTGGTAGGTCTCCTGGTCGCCCTCCTCGTCTTGGTTGGCCGAGAGGTCCATCCCTGCGGGGCAGAGGCAGATGGAGGTGGGGGGTGCTGGGGGGACCCCAACCCACCTCCCAGGGGTCCGGGTGCTGGGACAGCCCAGGAAACCCAACAGAGAATCAGAGAACCATGGAATGGGTTGGGTTGGAAGGGACCTTAAAGCCCATCCAGTGCCACCCCCTGCCATGGGCAGGGACCCCTCCCACTAGCCCAGGTTGCCCAAAGCCTCATCCAGCCTGGCCTGGCTCCTGCTCCCCTGGGGTGAGCTTTGGTGACCCCTAAAGCCCTCGCACACAGCCTCCCCTCCCCATTTTGGGTGCAAATCCAGGTTTTTATGTAGCTACTCAAGTCCTAAGGCCAGAAATGAGGGATGGACCGAGCTGGGGCAGCCACAGCCTTCAGCTCAGGACTCTCCATCGCGATTAAGCACCAAGCAAAAACCAACTTCCATATTTCACACGAAAAAGGGCCGTAGTTTTTCCCCTGGAGGTGACAGCCAGGTTATCCCATCCATTAGCAGAGGCCACCTCACCACCTACAAATTCCCAGCTGGTGGCGTGTTTAAGGACCGTGGCACCGTTCTTCATCCGTAAATTGTCCCAGCCCAGTGGGGCGGCGAGGTTTGCAGGGAGAGGAGGCTCAGGAAAGCCCTGGAGTGGCCAAGCCTTTCCCTGGCTCACAAAAAACCATCGGCACAAGCCTGTCCTGCAGCTCTGCCAGCCCCAGCATTTGCCCCGACAGCCTCGGAGGCAGATGCATCCGGTCCCGGGGCCACCAGACACAGTCCTGGGGCCACCGCTGGCCCCCCCCAGCCACGTCCACAGCCACCCCCAGGCACCGAGCCCGAGCAAACCTGCTGAGTCAGGGCTAGCAGGGCCAAATCCTCTCCAGAACTCTCCAGCTTGGTGGATTTCTGCCTAAAAATACTTTTGGGATGCGAGTCGCAAGCCAGAGCCCAGAGCCAAGGCGAAGCAGCCGCGCTGCCGCCGGGTTTTGGGGAGGGAGCTGGGGTGCGGTGCTCAGCCCCGCTCTTCCCTGCCCATGTACAGCTCCTCTGCCTACCTACACTGGTGGTGCTGGGGCAGAGATGGGCCCCAGTACCACCAGTGGGGTATGGGGCCATAACCAGAGAGAGCAGCTGGGTGTGGATGGGGACATCCACAGAGGAACCAGGTNACATACGGGTGCTTGGAGGGTTTTGGGGGCTGCAGCCTTGGTGGCCCTTCTGCCCTGGAAAGCTTCACCCAGTGGGTGCTGACCCACCTGAGGAGGGACCAGCTCCCAGCTACGAGCCTTGGAAATGGAGATATCCCGCAGGCACGGCGAGCTGGCAGCTTCCCATCATCTGCATCCCCAAACAGGCATCCAGCCCCCCCGGGGAGCAGCCTCTGCTCTGCATATCAGTCTCCCACCTTTCCCAAAGAGCTCAGCCTTTGAAGGCTTCCCTTTGTTGGCTGCAATCTTATCTCCCACGCCCAAACTGTTCACAGCATCCCCTCTCCCGCCAGGCATCCTCCCGCCCCTTCTTGCCCCTCCAGGCATCCTCCAGCCCCTTCTGCAGCTCCGGGGCTTTGCTCCCCGGGGGGGTTGGGGCAGAGTGGGGGGACAGAGGGGTGCTGCAGGCCCCCAGCCCACTGGCCAGGCCCTTGGCTCGTGTGGTTGTTCCACTCTCGCCGCCTCCCGGGGCTGCCGGGGGCCGAGCCAGCGGTCGGGGGAAACATTTGGTTTTGATTTTGCACCCCTGCGGGGAGAGCAGCACGGCGGCTGCTCCAGCCCCACCGAGACGGGGAAGAGGGGCTCTGGGGGGGCTCACGGAGTGAGATTGGGGTGCAGGAGGGGGTGCTGGGGGATGCAGCCCACCCCCAAGGCTGCTTCCCCCCGCCCCCAAACCTGCAAAAACTGCTGCTGTGGCTTGCGGGGGGGGAGTGGGCAGTTTCCTCCTCACCGTGATTTTTTAGGTGATGAGGGGAGGTTTCTGCCACAGAGCAGGGTCGGATGGGGCAGAGGAGCCCCCCAACACCATCCCCACTCCCGCAGAGCCCCCCACTCCGGAGGACAATGAACCCCCCACCCCGCCACCGTGCCGCTGCCGCGCTCCCGCCGTCGTGCAGAGGTTTGGCTTTCACTGGTGCCTCGGCAGCAGGAGGGTCTCCCGCCGCCCCCTCCCCAAAGCGGGGCTGGGTTGGGTTACAGCGACTCAGCGGAAAGGAATGCAGCTCCAGCTGGGGCAGAAAAAGGCTTCAAAGGGCTGAAACTGAGCCCGAGCGGGAGGTTTGGGGGGGCAGAGCTGGGTGGGACGGGAGGAAAACTGGAGGAAGCATGAGCTGAGAGGTGGTGGGATCACGGCAGGTCCAACAGAGGTGTCCCCATGTCCCCACGGTGCAGGACACAGGCTGGCCCCCCAGCCACCCCCCATCACCATGAAGGTTTTTTGCCACCAGCCTCTCCCGCAGCGCCCAGCCAAGCCGCTGCCGCTCCAATCACGCTTTAATTACTGTTCCTGGTAAATTTACAGTCTGGAGCTGGCATGAGTCTGCCTGACCTTGACGAAGCTGCTAATTACAGCTGGAGGCGGAGGGGGGGGGTGAGCACACCACGGCAGGGCGGTGCTTTGGGTGGGGGGAGAGCAGAGGCGCCTGTGCCCCCCAAAATTCCTGGCGTGCGGTGGGGATGGGCTCCAGCTCTGACTGTAAACTGGATTTGCTGCAGGGGGCTTGGGGAGGATGGAGAGGCTGGAGGTGGGAGCTGGGGGCCGAGGCGTGTCCCCCCCCACGGGCTTTGTCACACCCAGCTCCCCCAAACAAAGCCCCTGGGCTTGGGGTCCCTGCAGAGGAGAGCTGGGGAAGGCGACGGGGAGGAGGGTCAGTGCTGGGGGGGTAAAGGGCTCCCCATATCCTCGGCTGTCAAGGTTTCCAGCCCCTGCCACCCCCCCAGGTGTGCAGGATGGATGCCCCAGCCCTCGCCGCTCTCCAGCCTAGGACAGCAGATGCACACGGGGGCCCTCGGCCATCCCAGA
The DNA here is from genome assembly GCA_013400615.1 of Syrrhaptes paradoxus. Taxonomy (NCBI): domain Eukaryota; kingdom Metazoa; phylum Chordata; class Aves; order Pterocliformes; family Pteroclidae; genus Syrrhaptes; species Syrrhaptes paradoxus. The sequence goes on from VZTO01001358.1 coordinate 36,828, forward strand.
GCACACACATGCCTTCCTGCACCCCCCAAAGAGACTTCTCCATCTCGAGGAGCAGCAGTTTGCTGTGGCCATGCCAACCTCCATGCCGGGAGGGGCTCAGACCCAGTGGGGGGGGGGAATTTACAGCATGCAGGGGGCTTTCCCTCCGTATCACGTTCACGCAGAGGATGTCCTACGAGCCATCCTGGGATGCTGCTGAGACCCAGTGGGATGCGCTCCATGGAGAGGAGGCCAAGAGACTGGAGGACCACGGCCAACCAGGGGGACAAGCCAGCTGGAGCAGCCCCCCAACCCATGGCAGACCCACCATTAGGAGCTGCCCGTGCACAGGCTCTGCCGGCTCCTTCCTACAGCTGGGAGCAGACAGGAGGATGCACCTTTCCCATCCTCCAACTCTCCAGAGCCTCCCTTCCAAAAAACCCCGTGTTATGCCTGAAAAAAACACTTCCCTGCGAGGGAACACCAGCAGCACCCCACAAAGCCCCCAAGCCCCTGTGGGCAGCACGACAGGGTTTGGGGTACCCGTGCCCCAGCAGCTGGGGGGGCTGCACCCAGCTCTGCCCACACAGATCGGGTCCCACGTCCCTGCAGGGCTCCAGCACCCTCCACACTGCAGCCACGCACGTGTCCCCAGACTTGTCTTGTCCCCTCCCTGCCCTTGGGATGGGCTTATGTTGCACCCATAGGTAAATCCACGCCTGTTTTTTGTCTAAAAGCAAAGCCTGGAGCACCCAGGGACTGTGCAGCCCTGTAAGGGGGTCACGGGTGGGGGGAAACACGGATTTCCTGGAAACCCCCCCTTCCCCTCCCTATGGATTTCCTGTGGCTTTGTGGCATCCCCCAAGTGCCAACACATCTCTCCGGGTGGAAAACTTGCATCCGAGCCTGCACTCCCCCCACCTCGGAGTCTCATCTCCCCACCTCCCTGTGGCACCGAGACGAACCAGGGGGGTGGAAATTGGCCATACACCGACCCACCCCACGCCAGGAGGGCTCCTGGCCCCCGTGCAGAGCTCCCCATCACCAACCCAGCGTGCCCAGCCGCACTCCCATCCCCGCACAGCTCGTCCCCCCTCCCTAGACCCCTCTTCCCGAAATGCCTCGCTCCCCATCCTCTCCCCCCACACGGGGGGGGGGGGGGACGCAGGCGGCACACCTCGGCTGGGCGGGGGGCTGGCAGGGGCCCAGCGGAGCGGGGAGGACGCCAGCGCTCTGCCCCCGGGGACCCTCGCGCCCACAAAGGCCCTTTGTTGCCGCAGCCAGGGATAGAAAGGAGCCATTGAGGCGGGGGGGGGCTGATTTCTGCTGGCAGCACCCCCACTCTGCTCTGTTTGCAGGGGCAGTGGGGAGATGGGGGTGTCACACAGAGCCTGGGGTTCCCTGGGGACCCCGTCCTTCTGTGGCTGGAGGCAGGGGAGCGGTGCCACGGCCCACGCCCCCCAGCCCCAGTGCAGGGTCAGGGCTGCCACCCACCTCCTGACCCACCCCACCCCAGATCGCTGGCATTGCGGTCCCCAGTGCTCCGTGTGCCGGGGACAGTGACACCAGCCATCCCGGGGACAGCGAGGAGGCTCCAAGCCAGGCGCTGACTCAGCACCCGTGGGACAGTGATGTCCCCAGGCTGTCCCCAAGGCTGGACCAGCTCCAGCCTCCAGCCAGGGGAGCTCCAAAAGTCCCATGGCCCCATCCCCGCTCCTCCCATGGGGCAGGGGGAGGACAGCCACCGCCATCCCCGCTCCCTCCCCGACTCCACGCGGGCTCGAGCTGCCTCTTCCCACGAGCCTGCGCCCAGCCGCAGCCGCTCCCTGCCCGCATCCCGCATCCTCCATCCCCGCATCCCTCCGGCACGTCTGCCAGCGGCTCGGCGCTTATCAGCCCGGCGGGGGAAAGGGCTGGCTGCAACCGCTTCCTCCGACCGATGTTTTTCGGCTGCCTGCTCCGTAACCTTGGGACAAGGCGCTTTTCCGACGGGAGAAGGGAGGACGAGCCCCAAAGAGCGGCAGCTCCCAGTCTCTCCCTGTTGCTGGGCAGGATAAACTGGGTGGAAATGGCTTCTCTGGACAAAACGGACTCGAGCAGGGACGTGCAGCCCCCCCACACCGTGTTTTGCTTGGAAAAGGGCCGGGCACAGCCCTGAGCCCCCCTGTTGCTGGGGAGATTTGTGCCCCCCGCTTCGCACCCCCTCCATCTATTCTGAAGCACACAAAGCCGGCGGGTCCGCCAGCAGCGCTCCCACCCACCCACGCCGTGGGGTCCCCCATCACCGCCCCCATCCCACACTTCTCCCCCTCCCCACATCTGGTTTTCCCATCTCCGGTGACAAAGGGCTGCAGCAGCCCTGCCCCCATGGCGCTGCCGCAGCCTCCCACCATCCTCCAGCCATCGCCATCCTCCCGCCATCGCCATCCTCCTCCTCTTCCCCCATCCCCTGGGCATGGCCAAATAGTCCTCACTGCCCATTTTACAGGCTTTTTTTGGGTTTGGGGGTTTTTTTTGTTTGTTTGGTTTTTTTATTTTATTTTTTAAGTGGCTGCTTTGCAGCGCAGGATTTGCTCTGGGGAAGGAGAAAGGCGCTGAGCTTCCCACAAGGAGCTGCCCAGGCATGGATGAGGATTAAGCTGCAACCTTGAAATATTATATATACACATTAAAAAAAATTCCCCGGTGCTCGTTCCTCCAGGCATCGCTGCAGCGAGACATGCTCGCACCCATCCCGCGCCCGGCGTGTGCCGGCCTGACCTGGCACGTCGGCGATGTGCCCCGGGGGTCCTGGCCATGCACCTCCAGCATGGCCCTGCTTGCAGATTTGGGATCCCCCCATCCTCCAGCAAGCACCCCTGAACCTGGGGGGGTGGGATGCCCAGCGGGTACCCGAAGGTGGGTGGGTGGCCATGTGCCCAGGGAGCTGCGGTGTGTGGCTGCGACGCTCGAGGTGGGGGGCACAGTGGCCTCTGTGGCGGATGGGGGGGACAAGCGTGGGCGGTGTGGCACCGAGGGACAGTGGTCTTTGTGCGGGGGGATACAGGTCACGGTTTGATGTGGGTTTTGGAGAATAATGCTGCCAAGGCTGGGGAGGATGGCGACACCAATCCCCCCACCCGACCACTGGGGGACTGCAGACCCATGGGGGGGGACGCAGACCCCCAGGGCCCCCACTCGCAGGGTTCAGCGATGGTGGGGAGAAGGAGAAGGGGGGGTTCGGTGGAGGCTTTGTTGGGGGAACAATGGGCTCTGCAGGTAGGAAGGCGAGGGATGGCAGCCCTGCCTCCTTCAAACCCCCCCGCCCAAAGCCCCCCCCGTCCATCCCAGCACCCCAAATCAGGCCCCTCAGCATTCCTCCCCCACCCAGTGCACCCTGCGGAGGGGATGCTGCAAGGATGGGGGGCTGGAGGATGGGGGCCCCCAGGCAGGGGATGCTGCAAGGATGGAGGGTTGGAGGATGGGGGCCCCCAGGCAGGGGATGCTGCAGGGATGGGGGGGGTTGGAGGATGGGGCCCCCAGGCAGGGGATGCTGCAGGGATGGGGGGGGTTGGAGGATGGGGCCCCCAGGCAGGGGATGCGGGAGGGGGATGTGGGAGGGGTGTGGGGGGATGAGGATGATGGAGGGATGGGGGGAGGGACCGCAGGCAGCCATGCTGGAGGGAAGCAGGGGGGGTGCCCTGGGGAGATGGTGGATTCAGGGCAGGGGTGTAGGGGGATGTGTGAAGAGGGGCTCAAGGAGGGGGGGAGGGATCCTAAAGAGGCGATGGCAGAGGGATGCAGGGGGCACCCTGGGGGGTTGCTGCTGCAGGAAGGCAGGGGATGTGTGCAGGGCTGCAAAGGGGGCAGTGCTGTTGGGGGGCACCCAGGGTGGCGATTCTGGGGGGGTGCCGAGGAGGGGATGCCACAGGGATGCAGGGGGACAGCGCAGGGTGGGCGATGCCCAAGAGATGATGATGCTGAAGGGATGCAGGGGCGCACCCGGGGGCAGCATCACTCCAGGGGACTTAGGGGTGGCCGATATCCCCCCCCCATCCCCTCATACCTTGCCGGGTGGAGACATTCCTGTCGTTTCCAGCTCGGAGAACAACCTGCGGGCAGCTCTGCTCCAGGGCGAAGAGCTCATCCTTGCCCACCTTGGCACTTTTGCCCACCTTGAGGGTCCCGCTGGGTCCCGAAGGAGCCAGATAACGACCCTCCCCATCACGAAAAGCCACTTTCCCGCAACGAAACTCGAGGGTGAAGGCAGTGGCGGGCTCGGCGGTGGGGACAAGGCGACCATCGGAGCGCAGGAGGCGGTGGTCGCAGCTCTGCAGGCTGTACCGCTGCTCCACGAAGAGGAGGGTGATGAGAGCATCCACACCCCACGGCACGTCGCGGTCCACGGCCAACTCATCGCGGCGGGGACCCAGGTGGGCGTAACGCTTACGGGCCAAGCTGTAGAGGTTGGCTTGGGGATGCATGGCCAAATGGACGCTCCATTTCTCCGTCGCCGAGACGCTGGGAGCGAAGCAGGACAGCCGGTCCTCGGTGCCACCGAAGAAGCGCCGGTGGGGTTCGGACTGCAGCGACCAGCGCCCATCGCTGTGAGCCACCACTAAGAAGCGACAATCGGGGCCGGGTTCCTCGCTGTCACAGCTCACCTTCCCGTCCTTATCGGCGGCCAGGTAGCGGCCCAGGTGGCTTTTCAGCAGCACGGCGCTGGAATCCTCCCCGTCCTGCTCCAGCGTCCAGATCTGCTTCTTCTTCATGCTGGCGGCCGAGGCGTTCACCTTGAAGCCGAAAGCCTCCGCCGTCAGGTATTTGTTGCTGCAGTTGATGAGCCCGAACTGGATCTGCACCGGCTCCGCCGTCCCGTTCGCCGTCATCCTGCCGCTGCCACCGAACCGCCACCGACCGCCACCGCCCGCCGCTGCCGCCGCGCCCGCCCCGCCGCCGCCTTTATACCGACCGACCGCCCCGGTACCGCCCCCCCATCCCCATCCCCGCCCCACCGCCGGGCTGGCCCCCGCCGAGACCC
>VZTO01001358.1:52789-63903 GCA_013400615.1 Syrrhaptes paradoxus
GGGGGGGCTGGCCCACCCTTGGAATGAAGGTGCTGGTAACCCCCTCCCCAGGCCCCCCCCCAGTCGGGGTTCATCCGTGCGATGCTTCCCGGCTGGAATATGGGGGAGAGGGAGAATAGACTGGGGGTGATGGGGGGGCTGGGGTCGGGGGGGTGTGCGCAGTGGGGTCCCGGGTATGGCTGTGTGCCCAAAAAACTGGGCTGGAGAGTGGGTTTCCTGCAGCCCAGGATAGGGACTGGGTCCCCTGTACCCTGGGGAGGGGACTGGGTGCCCTGTGCAGAGCCACCCTGAGAGTCACGGGAGGGGGGGTGGAGGGACAGGGGCTGCTGTCACTTCGCAGGGCCTTTGTGGACAGGGGGGCCCACGCAGGGCTGGAGCTGGACGAAGACTTTGGTTAGTGCGTAGTCCTGCATGCAGGATGCACCTCGGTGCATGCAATTCCGTGTGCAACACATGTTGGTGCGTGTTATCCCATGTGCAGTGTGCAGCTTGGTACACGTGATCCCGTGTGCATTGTGCATCTTGGCGTGCGTGATCCCGTGTGCAGAAAGCACTTCGCTGGGTGTGCTGCCGTGCACAGTGTGCACCACAGCATCCAGTGTGCACCACAGCATCCAGTGTGCACGTTGGTGTGTGCAAGCCCATGTGCTGCGTGTGTGCAATTCCCTGTGCAACGTGCATGTCGGTGTGTGCAACCCCATGTGCAGTGCGCACCTTGGCACATGCAATGCCACGTGTGTTGGGATCACTCACGCCAAGGTGTGTAGGTACAGTTTGCACCTTGGTGCATGCAATCCCGCATGCAGCATGCACCTCGGCATGTGTGCAGCGTGCACGATCCTGTGTGCAGCGTGCATCTGGGCGGGCACGATCCTGTGTGCAGCGTGGATCAGAGTGTGCACAGCCCTGCATGCAGCGTGTGTTTTGGTTTGTGTCATCCCGCGTGCAGCGTGCAGCTTGACTTGCACAGCCCTGCATGTAGCATGTGTTTTGGTGTGCGTGATCCCACATGCAGCGTGCAGCTTGGCGTGCACAGCCCTGTGTGCAGCGTGCACCTGGGTGTGCGTGGCCTTGCGCGCAGCTCTGCGCAGTGCAGTGTGCATCCCAACACTGCCACCCAGCAGCCCGGCCGTGCTTTGCAGCGGGTCTGATGGGTGCTGCAGGCTGTGGAAATGCTTGCAGGGTGGACAATATGGAGCCGAACAAAGCAGCGGAGGGGAGTGAGCGTGGAGGCTTTGCTGCCTGCGTGGGCCCTGCAGGAGTGTCTCCGATCCCCCTGGGGATGCTGCGTCTCTCCAGGAGCAGATCCCTCGCTTGTGTGCATCACTTGCAAACACAAACCAGGGCTCTGCAGTGGTCTGGCTGCTGGTGCTGCAGGATTCGAGTCAGGGGTGGGAGCGAGCATCACAGCAAAGGGACTGGCCAGTGCTGGGGCACCCAGTTCCCCACTGGTGGAGCCGGAGGCTGGGTGCCGCTGGCAGCAAACCCCAACCTGATCCCTGGGGGCTGGTGTGTCTTGTGCTGTGATTTCACCAGGTGATGGTGTCACCACCCACTCTGTCACGACCTGATCCAGATCGTGATATCCAACACAAGGAGGAGAGAGGCTGCATGTCCCCCAGCCCTGCACCCATCCCTGCTTTCAACATTGTCACCACTGCCGCTCCCTGGGGCTGGTGGCACTGGGGGAGCACCTGTCCGTTGCACAGACCTTATCCCCTTCCCCAAAGCTTATAGGAAAACTGCCCCCAAAAAAGCGCAAACCACCCCAAAGTAGCCTTGGCCACCCCTCGAGGCTCCCTTTGTCCCCAGAGTTGCACACCCCATGGCCCCGCACACACCTTCGATGCTGTGGGACGTCACAGGGACGTTTCCCCAATCCTTTATCGCTGGGGTGAATCATTTACCGGGGCGGGCAGGCTGCCTGCAAAAACCTTGTAACAGCCGGTGCCAGCTGAGCACGGCCGGGATGGGGGGGGTCTTGCTCCCCCAATGAAGCCATGAGCTGTGGGGTCATCGCTGGTTCCTCTGCCCCATGAGGAGAACTGGTTCTAAACTGGGAATTTAGGGGATGGGGTGGACGGGGCAGTTGAGATCGCTGCCTGTCTGAGGGGGGTGCTTTTAGCCAGGATTTGGGAAATCCCTGGAGCAGGAACCCTGTTGAAATCCCACTGCTGGGGGGATTGCAGGCTCGGCTGTTGCCCCTTTGCTGCTGTGGCCTCCCCATCAATATTTTGGGGTGTTTGCCCCCTTGTGCAGGTGGNTGTGGGCGCTCAGCCCCGTGGGCGCTCAGCCCTGCTTCCTGCAGAGATGGGTCTGGAGGAGGTGGCATGGGGGGACCCAGGGATGTCCCATGTCCCATGCTGGGGAAGGATGCACTAGCTTGGGGGACACCCTTGGTGCCATCCTCGGGATGGGATCAGGATGTGGTCCCCACACTCCGGATGGGCTGGAGGTCCTTTATATTAACGATGGGCTCTGTGGTGTCTGTCCCATGGCCAGACTTTGCCCCCCAACCTCCAGGTGCTTCAAGATGCTCCCAGGTGACTTTACACCTCCATGCCTCCAGATGAAATTCTTTGCAGAAAGTGAGATTTCGGTGCCTGACTGCCTGCAGTACCCCTGCTCTGGGTGCCAAGCTGTCACCTTTCCCTAGGGTCTGCATTTCCCCCACCCAGACCTTGCGTGGGACCCCAGCGGCATCGCTCCCAGCCCCGTGGGTCCGGCAGCGGCCCTCGGCTAAACCCGGCGCGTCGCGGCCGCTGTCGGGTGCTTTGGGCACGGGGTGTTTGCCGAGGCACAGCCGCTCCTCCCTGTCCCCCCCGCGCAGAGGGGAGCGTGGAGAGGAAATTGCTGCTGACGGAGCTGCGAGCGCTGCCGGCCTGGGGATGACTAAGTTTGGCAGTGCTACCTGCCGGCTGTTTTTCCTTTTATGGAGGATTCGAGCGAGCCGCTGGAGCAATTCTCGCAGGGAGAACCCAAAGGGATCCACCCTGACCTTGGGGACGGGCACCGCCGGGGTTGGGGACAGGGTGGCTGGAGGTGGCTGGGGAGCCGGGTGGGTGGTGAGATGCTGGGACAGCGTGCGGTGGGTGGAGGCGGGGATGGACCCCCCCTTTCCCCATCCGGATGGGGCACCCAAATGTTTTCACTTTCTATTTTAAGGAGCTGGATGCTGGCCCCGAGTGGAGTCCCGGCCATGGTGCCAGCTGGGGCTGTCACCTTCTGTGCCGCCCAGCTTTGAGGCCACCCCTCTGTCCCACGGTCATCCCGGCGTGGTTTTCCTGCAGGCTGGGGGTCCTGGGAGCACTGGGGTGAAGGGGAGAGGATGTGGGGGGACATGTCTATGTGGGGTGATGTGTATTTGCAGGGGGACACGGCGCTGCAAGAGGACACCGCTGCAGGGTTGGGGACATCATCTGCACAGGGACACATTGCTGCAAGGTGATGGCATTGCAGGGGACACATGGCTGCAAAGGGACACCCCGGGGCAGGGTTGGGGACACTGCTCTGCACCCTGGGGCTGCTCCACAGGGTGGAACAAGGTGGAAACAGGACATCACAGCCTCGGAAAGTCCCCGGCTGGTGAGAAATGAAGAGAAAGAGAAACAGAAATAGCACCTTTCCTCCCAGCAGCTGGGGTCGCTGACAGGGATGGGGACAGGCTTTGGCCAGGGTCCCTTGACACTTGGGCAGCCGGCCCATAGCCCCCAGCCCGTGCCGGGACCGGGCTCCTCGCGTTGTGTCCTGCATTCTTGGCATTATTCTCCTTTTTTTCTCCTCCTCCCCGGGCTGGGCTCTCAAACCTCTCCATTTATGGACAGGAGGTTAGGTCAAGTGGGAGGGCGAGGGGACGCCCAGGTCCCTGGGGAGGGATGGGGGTCCTGCATGGGGGACAGCAGCCACAGCCACCCCTGGGGGGTCACAGCAGCGATGGGGTGTGGAAAGTTGGGTGACACCAAGGACCCCCTGGTGTCCCTGGGACCCCTATCATGATGCCCTGTGCCACCTGGGTGGTGGCTGGGGTCACCCCGGACCCCCAAGGATGCTGGAGCACCCTGAGCTGCTGGGGAGAAAAGAGCCCCTGCAGATGGGGAGGGGTTTTTTCCTCTTTTTTTATTGTTTTATTTTGAAGCCCAACACTGCTGGTTTGGGGGCGAGGCTGCAGCCGGGCCACTGAGGAGTCACTGGGGCAGGGTGAGATGACTGGGGATGATGAAATGTCCTGATTCATTCGGATCATTAATATTAGGAAAAAAATAAAAAGACTAAAGAAGAAGTGACTCAGGCGGAGGTACCCTGCCATTTGGTGGTGATGGAGCAGCTGCTTGGGGTTAGGCTTTCGGGGTGGATTTTCCCCTGTCTCTAATCACACCTCGGGGTGTTGCTGAAGGCAATGAGCTGGGGTGGAGGCAAACACCCCAGGAAATGTGCTGCTGGGACAGTCCTTGTGCTCCGCCATGTGAGGCAGGGCTGGGGAGTGAGGATGCTTTAATGGGGGGCACATGTGAGCCCCCCAGCCCTGGAACATGCTGGGTTGTCACCAGGGTGGGGAAGGACCCAGCTTGTTGGGAGGGGTGAGATGCATGAGCCTCAGCTGCCCTTTGGTGTCTCAACCAGCCCTGCAGACCCCCAGCCAAAATTCCATCACCGTGGGTGGGGGGACACAGAGAGGGACCCTGGGGACTTGTCCCCTCCCCAGCTCCCAGCTGACTCAGCCCGACGGGATTCCCACAGTTTCCGTCAGGTGCTGCCTGGAGTAAATGGGGAAGAGGTTTCACAAGCCCTAGTAATTAATGCTAATTACAGAGCAGCAACATGGGAATCATTTCTTCCCCAGGTGTCCTTCCAAAAATGGCTTTCTGCAGGTGTGGCACCATCGCTCGCTTGTCATTAAGCGCTGCTCCGCCTCGGAGAAGGTGAAACCTTCGAAGGCTGGGACTGTGGGAACGGTGTGACGCAGGACGGTCCCCGCAGCCCCGCGGGCACCCGGCCCCGCTGCGGCGGCTGGCAGCGGGTTTGGCCAGAGGGTAGGGCTCGCTCAACCCCGGTCAACACAACCCATGGGGAAAAAATACTGGCCGACCTCCTCGAGCAGCATAACTGCTCCTGGCAGGAAAATAAACCCGTGGAAAAGGGGCTTGGGGCTGGTTTTGGGGTTTTTTTTGTGGCTTGGTTGTGCTGCCTGCATTGGGTGGACAATGAGGTCCTTCCAGGAGCAGGAGCGCATCCTGAGAGGGGCTGGGCTTCCCCAAGGCTTGAAAAAAATAGGGTGAGGGGGTTTAAAAAACTTTTTCATCTTTGTTTTTCTTCTCCTTGCTGAGCTGGTCACGCTTAAACCCCCTGCATGTGAAATATTAGAAATAAAGGAGCCTGGAGGTGGGCTGGGAAAGCTGAGCTCCAGAGCCAGCTGCCATGGGCTGGGAAAAGCCTCAATCTGCCTTCGAAAGGTGCTGAGCATCCCCAGCGCCTGGGCTGCAGGGAACCTCCCCTTCCCCTGCTCTGCCTGGAGAAAAAAAATTAGAGGTGATACAGCTGGGCAAGGGGGGGTGGAAGGGACACCTTGTCCTCCGTGGCCACAGTGGGTGGTGGCAGGAATCCTGGAACGAACGGTCGGTGGTGGAGATGCAGGCTAGAGGCGGGGAAACCTTTCCCATGCAGAATGTGGGGTGTCCATCCTCAGAACCTGATTTTTGTGATTTTTCTGCAAGATGGAGCAATGGGAAGCGGTGCGGAGGTGACCCGGTGATGCAGGACAACAGCCAAGGGCTGGTGGTGGCATCACCTTTAATGGGGAAAATGAACCACCCTGGACAGCAAAGTGCTGGGCGGCTGCAGGGATCCATCGCTCTGCTGGGCTCCCGCGGCCCCGTTTTGTTGTTTAAAAATGGGCTTAGAATGATGGGATTTAAGTCTCTACTCAACAAGGATGGCTGTGTCCTATTTAACTCAAGCCTCAGGACTTTTCCACAGAGGGAGATGAAGGCGCTGGTGCTTCCCTGTTTGATGAAGAAGAGTGTATCCCGGGCTGGAAACATCCCACATTATTTAGGAATGGAAACAATTTCAAAAGACTTAGTGGAAGCTCAAAGAAGAAGAAATCAGACGGGATTAAATCCACCCAGAGCCAGTTTCCAGGTCGTTTCCATACTTCTTGTCCAGGAGGAGACGCTCCCATGTCCAGGGGCTGCGGGTGCTGTGTCTCCCCGTCCCCCAGCCGGCTGGGGTGGGGACCCTGTGACAGTGCGGGGCTGGTGGGCAAAGCTCCATCCCCACAGGCTGGCGAGCTCAGAAACCTGTCCTGGCAGAGGAGGAACCCATCAGGCTCAGCGAGAGCTGCAGGGAGGTGACTCTCTGAGTGGTTTTTAAATAATCGTGACTTTGCAGAGATGATTTCTTTTTGATGTGTGCAGATTTCTCGCTCTGACTTTCCCTTTGCAGATTTTCCCGTGCAGCCAGGGGAGTTGCTGTGTGTATCCCAACAGACAGGTCTTCTCCCATCGCTCCGTCCTCACTCCCGTCTGAAGGTGGGGATGAAAAGGGCAACGCCAAAACCTGTGTGCCAGCCAATTCCCCCCAGGATGGGTGCTTTAATGAGATGTCACTGCTAACGAGGCTGCTGGCAGAGCGCTCACGGAGGAACGTGCTGGGAAATGGTAAAGCAGCAAGTCTCAGCATCAGGATCACGCAGCTTTCCAGACTGCCCGCTGCATCCCAGAGATGTGAATCCATGGGAGCAGCTGGGCAAAGGACCTTGCTCCCCACTCCAGCATTAGCCAGGATCAGGCCACTGATAGCCCACTGCCTGCCCGCTGCCAGGATGTGATTAGACCAAGTGTAAGAAATGATCCAAAAAATGATCCACTGATCAAAAAAAAAAAAAAAAATTGGATGACCAATAAACCGGCCAAAGGAAATACTGGGAGCTCCTGACACGCCAGGCACCAGCACAGGGTTCATTAGGTGGGGCTGGTGATTTGTAAGAGGAATTTCATGGTGCTGATGGGCTTGTCCTGCACTGCGAGACCACAACCCAAGGGAGAGCATCAACCTTGCAGCGGGGCTCAGGCTGCTGGCAGATCAGTGGCTCTCCTTTACAGGCACCTGCAGAGGGGGCACCTCGAAATCCCCAGGAGACGAGTGAGCATCCAAGCTCCTTCCCATCCTGAAGCATATCTTGGAAGCAAGCACAGGACGGCAGCACTTCAGCAACTCATGCCCTGGCATCTGCTGGAAGATGCAAAACCAGCAATGGGTCAGGGGGGCTCTTGTCCGTCTTTGTTCCTTGAGCTGACACACGAGGGAGGGGAAATACAGAGATTTATTCCATCCCCGTGCCTGCCCTGGGAACAGGGGTGCAGGATGATCCAAGGTGCAGGATGACCCAGCATGATCCAAGCATGCTGGATGATTTGAGGATGCAGGATGATCCGAGGGTGCAGGATGATCAAGGGCGCAGGATGTTTCATGATGGTGGATGTTCTGGGATGCGGGATGATCCAGGATGCGGGATGGTGCAGGATGCGGGATGATCCGGGATGAGGGATGGTCCAGGATGGTCTGGGATGCGGGATGATCCGGGACACCCATCTCACGGGAGGTCACCCCCACCGCTCAGACGGGCAGAGGAGGGAGGGATCATTTCCCAGGTGTATTCCTGGTGGATTCAGGGTCTGAAGCGAGGGGGGTGGCAGGCGGTAGGCCTCAGCGGCTCTCTGGTTTCCGTTTCCACTGCCTCTTTCTCCGGCTGGTTTCGCTCAGCCTGGGCCAGCTTTTGCCATTTAAGGCGCATTTCCCCAGGCCAGTGGCTGGGCTCAGAGCTGCTGGGTGGGTCAGTCTCTTGGCCACTCGGTTCATTAAAACATGTGCCCAGAGAGGGGTGGGGGCTTGTGGGCAAGGAGAGGGGACCCTCGCCATCCCTACCTCCCTCCTTCCCACATCTCTCCCTGACCTCTGCAGCAGAGGAAAAAGCCGAAGGAGGGGATCTGGGTTCGGCTGTGGAGTGATGTTGGATAGGCAGGGGAAAATCTTTCCCAGTCCCAAGGTCTGGGCAGGGGGCTCTGGTCCCATGGAGCTGGGTGAGCAGCCCCGTGAGCCAGCCCCGAGCGAGGGTCTGGAGCCAGGCAATGCCAGGGTGACACAGGGACACCCTCTGCTCTGCCAGGCTGTGCCAGGGCCGGAGCTGCCCCGTACTCAGGGCTTCCTCATTCCCAGCATCGCAGCTGGTTGCTGCCTCTTCCTCTTGCTTTTTCCCCCACCCAGCTCTTGCAAAACAAGAAGAAGGGCTCCCGGAGAGCAAAAGGTGCCGTACAGCCATCGCACAACCATGGGGACCAAGGGGGCTCCAGGCTGGGGTTGTCTCCTGCAAAATAGGAAAATCACTCCCTGTTTTTCTGCTCACTGGCTTGCCTCTTCCTTGGGCTGAAAAGCTGCAGAGACAGCCCCCCTTTGTGTGTCAGTGTGTTTTCCGTCCAAGCCCCGCTGTGGCCCTGGTGGCCCTTGTATCTGCATGGATTCCTCTGTGGCTTGTGGTGCTCCAGCGCTGGAGGGGGTCTGGAAGCCCCCCCTGCAACTCCGCATGGCTCCAGTTCCAGCCTGGGGAAGGGAAGAGAGCAGGAACGTGGAAAACTGAACCCCGGTTATCGTTAAGGGCTGGAGGAGGGAGAGATGTGTTCAGACACCACCCTGCACATGCCATCATGGGGTCCCTTGGGGGCCACCAGGGCCAGCGCAAGCAGGGAGTCCCCAGGGCGGTGCCACCTCTCCTGTGAGTGCCACCTGTGAGCCCTCCAGGTTTCGATGGGGTTTAAGTGCATTTTTCAAATATTCTCAGAGCTGATAGCACCTCTACCACCCAGCAGAGAGGGCACCCAAGGGTGGCAAACGGACCCTGGTGCCAGGAGGGAGCAGAGGTCTGCCATCCTCCTCCTTGGAAGCAAGAGGGACCTGACAGATCCCAAAACCACCCAGGTCCCACCACACTTTGTCCTTCCATGTCTCCATCCCACAGACCAGCCTGTGGTGGGATGAACGTCAGGGTGTCCTCGATAGTCCCAGTTCGGAGCTGGAGGGCAGCGGGCAGGTACCCTAATGCGTCAGGGGAGTGACAGCACATGGCACCCAGGGCTTCTGTTTGCCTTTCTCTTGAGATCTTATCTCCTGCCAGCAGGAATGTGTGAAATGAGCCAAACAAAGCACACAGGGAAATATTGTCTCAAGTGAGGGATGGAAATTTTGGGGGCAATGGGCGGAGAAGGTAATAGAACGCAGCTGGGATCAGTGCCCCTGCACACAGGCTTGGTGGCGGTGGTTTCCTTTTGTCCCCAGTTTGTGTGCAGGTGACATTGGAGGGATGACACCGTCACAAGCTCGCCTGCTCGCCCTGGGTTTCCTGCAGATCTCAGCAAGAGCTGGACTGGGGTGGGGCTGGCTGGGAGCAGCATCCCCCCGCAGAGCACACAGGCTCCATCCTTCCCCTGCCAACTGCCCATCGTGAGCAGCATCACCTCGCCGTTATCCCTGCCGTGGGGACCAGAAACAAGCTTGGTCTGCTGGGCATCGGGTGAAAACGTCCCAGTCCTCCTGCCTGGCGGGGAGACAGATGGCAGCTGGGTTCAATTTCTGGTGCTCGGCAGAGGCTGAATTGCCCCCAAGGGTTTATTTTGACCCGAGGAGCACAGGGAGTGGATAAGGCATTGACAACAGCAGGTCCCACTCCTCCATCACCAATTCCCCGCCTGGGGCAAGGCACTTGCGTCAGGGCTGGGCACCGGCTGCACAAACAGAGCCAGGGGCCAGCCCGGGCAGGGATGGGGCTGGGATGGGCCCAGAGTGGTTCCAGCATTTGCATCTGCATCCCTCCTTCTAGGAACAGGCAAACACCCTGCCTTACCCTGAGCATCGCTGCACCCACGGGTGGAGGGGCTGGGTGTGTGTCTGGGGCTGCCAGAGGGGTGGGGGGTCCCCATCTGCAGGTTCTGGGGACTACCCCAGCCACAGCAGCACAGCACGGCTGTGTCAGACCCCCCCTTCTATACAACCATTCAGCCGGTGTGACCCCATTGCTGGAGATAAACAGGGATTCCACCCCCAATCCCAAAGTGGAATTTCCTGCAGAGGCAGAATTGCTTTGTACTCCCTGGCATGGGTGGGGAGTGGGCATTCCCGCTCTCTGTACCCCGGTTTCCCACCCTGAAAGAAAGGCAGAGCTCTTCCCTTCCCTCTCCAACATGGGACAGGTCACCTCTGCCGAAGGCTGGAAGCCCCCAGATGGAAAGTGCCATGAGCCCAGCTGAGATCAAACCGAATTTCCTGGCAACCCTTTCGTTTCCTAGGTACGGGATGAGCGGAAAACTCCATCCAGCTGCCTCCCTGCCTTTGATGGCAGCGACCGAGAAAAATCAATTCTCAGAGTAATTAAGAAGCAGTCAACAATACTCCCTACAGCCTACACATGGGAGCCTTTTGCCCAGGCACCCAAACCCCAGGGAGCATCCTTTGGGGGAAAGTGCCCCCCCAGGGCTGCACCATGGTGGAGGGGTCGTTCAGTGGGGCTTTGGGAGGTGATGCTGTGGGGGTGAGAGGGGCCAGAGGGCTGATGCTTGCAGAGAAAGCCTGGGGTGCATCAGCTTTTTCTCTTCCCCTTCTGTTTTGAGCTGGAGGAAATATCCCCCAAAGCTGACGCCGAACCTGGCTGGAGGGGCAGGGCTGCTCCCTGCCCAAAATCCCTGCGGGGAAGTTCTTTGCTGGGGGGAAGAGGCCAGTGGTTTATCTTATACCTGTCCCATCGCTGGGGGAGCAGCAGACCCCAAAGATGCGCAGGCGGGCTGGGAGGGCAGAGGCTGGGGGCCCGGCCGGCATCCCCCCCGCGTCTGGCTGCGCCGGTATAATCACGCTGTGCTGGGGAACGACCTTGGGCTGAAAACAATTCAACGCTTGGGCCTCACCGACTCAAGGTCAACCAAGACAGCACCAACAGCACATTGAACCGGTGGGGGAAGGGAGGGCTTTGCCCTGTTCCAGCCCCACCAGCTCAGCCCAGGGGGGTGGGAGGGTGGGTGGGCTGCTGGGGCCGGGATGGAGCTGAGCAGGGGATGCTGGGGCCAGGACAGAGC
>VZTO01001358.1:64070-131700 GCA_013400615.1 Syrrhaptes paradoxus
GGGGAGGGGGTGCTCAGTCCAGGATGGAGCTGGGGAGGGGATACTGGAGCCAGAATGGAGCTGGGGAGGGAATGCTCAGCCCAGGATGGAGCTGGGGAGGGGGTGCTCAGCTCAGGTACCAGCTGGTGGCTGACCGTTAACCCATCGGTGCAGACACAGCGGATTGGGGGAGAATGGTCCCTTGCACATGGAGGTCTGCAGAGGGAAAGTCTTTCATCTCTCTCCACAGAAGGCACTGATAAATTGGAGAGGGGTCAAGGATCAATAAAAAAGAGCAGGAACCTCAGGGAGGGATGCATGAGAGTGGAGAGTGATGCTGAAAGGGGGAGAGGAGAGTCCGCAGCTCGCTGGAAATGAGCTAGCATCAGCGATGCAACACAACCGGTCGGGAAAATGTCAGCGGCTGTTTTGCTTCAGGTTTTAATGCTGAACATGTCCCTGTAAAGGAGAGGTGGGGGCTGCGGTAAGGCCCCCCAACACCTCCAAAGGGGCAGATGGGCCTGGGGTTCCTGCTGAGATTTTGCTTCCTGCAAATTCCCATTGGAGGCGATGCTGCAAGGAGTGGATTGAAGAAGAGGAAGGCGCTGGGATGGTCCCTGTGGCTGCGAAATAGGGGATGTGGCCAGTGCCTTTCCCTCTTCCCCTTGGGGAGTGGGGAGGGAGGGGAAAGGCAGTGCTCAAAAAAACCTCTGCGATTTTTGTGGGAGGATGATAGAAAGCGACTGGGCTGGTTTCAGAAGTTTCCACCTTTTTTTTTTCCCCATTGTCACGACAGCAAGAAGGAGAGAGCAGAGGCCCAAGCACATGGTGACGGCAGCGATGGAGGAGCTGGTGCTGAAGGGGACGTGCAGAAATTCAAGCCAGCTCCCAAACCAGCCTGGATTATTTCTCTCCCTTGACCCTCCGCTCCCCAAAATTGTGTCAGACACCATGTGGGCAAAGTGCTTCTGCTCCGGGAAAAGGGCTGGAAGAAGCGAGTGGAAATAAGAGCTCCCACATCGTCCCACAAATGCAAAAATTCAAGGGAAACCAAAGGAGGGGGAGGATGCAGACGGGCAGACAGGACCCCGCCGGCCGTGCCCGCACCAGCCTGCCCGTATCAGCCGGTGAAGGGCAGGAGGATCCTCCTCCGGATAGTTTAGTCCAGAGCTGGGGCGAGCCGAGTGCCAAGGACAAACAAGGAGAAGTGAAGCAAAACAGGGAAACTCAACAGCCTGCAATGTCTGCCCAAGGGTAACGCGACGGCCGGGGAGCTCTTTGCTCGCTTCCCCTTTCTCCCGGCTCTTGCAACACCCCAGGAGCAGACGGGAGGAGAGCCCCGAGCTGTTCCCAGCAGAGCCGGCTTGGTCCATCCTGCCGTGCATGGCTGGGGTGGTCAACACAGCGACTGGCTGGTGGCTTGGCTATCAAAGTGTTTTCAGGCTGGGAGGAAGCGGTGGCACCTGGCTGTGTGCTGCGGACCACATCCTGCCATCCCCACCGAGGCCAAATCCCACCGTCCCCGCCAGCCGGGAACCATGGGGCCGGTGTTCCTGCCCGCCGGATGCTGGCGGATTGATTGCTTTCTGATTCAGTCCAATAATCAAGAGATGCTAATTGCCCGGTAATTCCCCTCCCTGCCTAATGGGCTATCTTGCATCCGTGGCTCCCCAGCCCCGCTCCACCCAACCGGCTCACCGGGATGCAGCAGAGCGGAGCATCCCATCCCTCTGACACTGCCCCCCCAGCTGAGACAGACCCCCATGAGCCATGGTGGCCTCCCCACCTGGTCCTCACCTCCTGCTGGTGTTCCCCATCCCAAACCTATCACCCCAGGGGTGTCGCAGGACTTTTTCCTCCTGCTGTTTTCCGCAGACCCCTTATCAGCATGTTTGTGGACCAGGTTTTACACCTGGAAGGGCCATCGACTGTACCCGTGCCTTGTGGCTCCCCTTATTTGACGTCTAATCTTCTAATTAATAATCAGCCTTTTCAAAGTGGAGCGCAAACATTAATTAATTCCCTGTCAGGTAGGTAATTAACACCGACGACTCCCATTTTACTGTGAGGGAAGCTGCGATACAGAGATCTTGCACGATCCACCTGAGGTGGAAGGGAATCGACTCTGCAAAGGCAGCTCTGCTCCTGCACAGCCCCACGGACACCCCGCGGGGTCCCCTTCCCCAGGGGGACGGTCCCCATGTGCTGGGGTGTCTCTGCTCCATCCCCATGGCCATCTCCAGCCTGGAGAGGATGACACGGTCCTATGGTGGTCTGAGAGGGCAGGTCCCTCGCCATGGTCCCCTCTGCCCTGGGGGGTGAGGCATGGTCCTGAGGGTCCCAGCAGTGCCCCCCAGGGTTCCTGGGTCTCTTCTCCCCCTCAGCAGGCTCCTGCAGGCTCCTCCTGCATCTTCCTCCTTTGTTTGTCCCTCATTGGGGACCAATGCTGGGGGGGGTGATAACTCATGGACCTCCCCCTTAGCCATGCTGGGGAGGGTGGCTGGCAGTTTGGGGCAGGACCCTCATCCTCCAGGCCCCATCCTCATCCTCGCGGTGATCTCTGCAGCTCCCTGGTGACAAAGAGCTGGCCTGCAGGACCCCAATGGCAGGGCTGGCTCCCCCAGCCCACTCCCCACGATGCCAGGTGAGGGGTGTCCCATGGAGAACAGACATTTTTAGCATTTTTTTCCCCAGATTTTAATTTTTTTTTTTTGCTTGTCATTGCTGTTTTCAAACCGCTGAGATTAAACACACCAGGTCCCCGCGCCGAAGCCTGCGTGCTTCCAACCGGCAACAGATTGCGAGTGGCTGCTGCTACTTTACTTCCAAGGCTGCTTAATTAACTTGATTAATCAGCCCGCGTTCGCACAACGCTCTGCAGACGCAAAGCCCTCCTGTCGCTGCTGCCGGCTGCTCCACGAACACTGCCCTCACCTTTATTTCCAGCCGATATTTGACCGTAACAGCCAAGGAGGGATTGCAGAGCAGTAGCCCAGGCAGAGCAGCCACGTCTCCCACTCCGGCGTGCTTTGGATCAAAGCGTAAAGAAACAAATATCTCCCAAATCGAACCCAATCTCTGCGCCCGCCGTGACCCCCGCCAGCCCCAGGGCAGGATGGGGAGCAGGGACCAGAGCCCCACACTTGACTCAGTGCCCAAATCAGAGCCAACGGAGCATTTCCTTCTCCTGGGCATTGCTGCTGCCATACGGACACAGCCGTTAATGGTGGCCAGAGGTGGCCACGATGTCCCCCCCGGGCAGGTTCAAGGGCCGAAGGCCTGGCAGTGGGCTGGCAGGAGCCGTGTCACCGCCGCCTGCTGACATCAGCAGTGAACTTGGCCCTGCAGCCTGCTCCAGACTGGGACCCACTGGGGGTTACTGGTGTCTGCCCTGTGCACGGGGGTTCAGCCAACACCCCCCAGCCCCATTCAGGGTGATGGGCAGCACTGTGGGCAGGACGGGCAGGAGCGAACCCCCCCAGCAGTGTCCTGCACCACCTTGTCCCCAGATGTACCCCCCTCCCCTCCCTGGGGGGGGCTGCAGCTGCCCGGGCTCGAACAAGCCGGGCCCCCCCGAGCCGCGGGGCTTTGTGCGAGGGTTGCGGCAGCTCCCCTCCGGGAACTGGGGGAGGGCGGCCCACCGCGACCCCCGGGGGGGAAGAGCACGGGGACAACAGGTCTCGATCCCCATCAAAGCAGAATGAAATAGTGAGGGGGGGTGTTGCACCCACACTACACCCCCTCCACGCCCCCCCCCCAATATTTTTTCTCGTTGCGGGGCGCGCGCCGGGCGGGGCGGCGCGGTGCCGGTGGCGCGCCCGCGCGTGCTCGGCGGCGGGAAGGCGGGGCGGGCACGAGGAGGGGAGGTGCAGGCGAGAGCCAATCAGAACGTCGAGCTCCGAAAGTTTCCTTTTATGGCGAGGCGGCGGCGGCGGCGGCCCAATAAAAGGCGAGGCTGGGCGGCGGGCGGGAGCCGCTGCGAGCTCTGCCTGCCCTGCGCGTGCCCCGCTCCCGCCACAGCCACCGCCTCGCGCCGCCCGCCCCGGCTCCGACCGCGCAACTCCCCCGAAGGTGAGCGGCACCGGGGAGTGTCGGGGGGTCCTGTCCGCTCTCCGGCGTTAAACCGTTGTTGCGATTAGTATTGGGTTAATTCAGGTTGAGAGGAGGGGGTGTGCGCGCTCCCGGTGCGCCCTTTGTTAGGGGGTGGTGGGGGTGGGGGTGCACCGCGCGCTGTGATATTTTAGGGGGGGGGTAAAAGGAGATGATGCGTGTACACGGGTTTTTGGGGTGTTGGTTGCTTGGGGGGTCGCCCCCCTCCCAGCTGACTGTGGGGTTAATTCCCCTCCTAAGAGGATTGCTGCTTTGCGCGGGGCTGGGGAAGCGGGCGGCTCGACTGTTGTATCCCGGGGTGGGGGGGCGGGAATGGGGCGCGGGGCTTTGTCTGGTCTGTGTTGTACCTCCTCCCCCAGCAACCCGTGGGGGGGTTTAGGGGGCCCCTGGCTGGGCCTGGGGGCGTTGTCCCTCCTCTGGGGAGGGGCGCGGTCTCCCCTTCCCCCCTCCAGACACGCGAGCAGCTCCAGTGGCTTTTTCTTGCAGGGGAAGGGGGGCGGCACCCCCTCCCCGGAGTGGGGGTGTTGCATCGGAATAAAAGCTGTATGCGAGGGGTGGGGAGATGGGGTGAAGAGAGAAAAAATCCGGGCAGCGACTGTGCGGGGCTGGCACATGGCCGGCAGCTGCCCCCACCCCACAACCCCCCCCCCCGTTTTACCAGCGGAGTTAAGCGGCGCTGTCGGGGGTGCCGGAGCGGTAATTGCATAAGCCCCTGGCTCTAATCCCTGCCGTTTGATGGGTTAGCACGCCTGGCTAGCAGGCAGGGTGATCTGGCTACCGCTCACCCCGTGCAATGACTCTCCGAGGGTGTGGGATCGCTTTTGGGGCCACCCCCGGCTCCCCGAGCCCCTCTGCAGCGGGTTGAGCCCCGTGCATGTCCCGCCAAGGCTGCAGGGAGCCCGGCGAGGTGTCGAGCAGGGTGCTGGGGCGTGGCAGCCGCACCCACCCGGCGTGGGGTGCAGGGGGGGGAGTGTCTGCCGGCGTCCCCCCAAAAGCTGCGGCGGGCGAGGCCGTGGAGGCGCGGCGCGCTCCATCCATTGCCTTTTATGGTAATAATGCGAGAGGGCGCGGGGACTTCCTTTGTCCCAAATCCGAAATCTGGGAGGTGTCGCACCCTCTAGCGGGCGCCGGGTGAAGCGATGCAGCACCAGCAGGAAGGAAATGGGTGGGGAAGGGCTGGGAGGCATCGCCTTGGCTTCCCCGCCTGCTGGTGCTGGGTTCCGGGGCTGTGATGGGTGATGCTTATGGTCCTTTTCTCTCCTCTTCTGCAGCCAGCCATGGATGATGATATTGCTGCGCTCGTTGTTGACAATGGTTCCGGTATGTGCAAAGCCGGTTTTGCCGGGGATGATGCTCCCCGTGCTGTCTTCCCATCCATCGTCGGTCGCCCCAGACATCAGGTAGGTGGCTGGGGTGCCTGTTATTGGACAAAAGAGGAGTTTTCGGTGGAAATGGTTCCTCCAGAGGCATTGGTCTTTGAGAAGCCCTTTTATTTGGCCTTATAATGCAAGAGCCTTCTGCACTACAACACAACTGGTGGGGGACATGGCCTCCTGCAGAGCTTTTGTGCAGCGTGTTGGAGCAGTTGGCTGAATGCCTTTCTTGATAGAGTGGGGACAGCAGAGGGATGCTAATTGGAGACCCAGCTTTGGGAAAAGCAGATTATCCACCCAGTGGGGCTTGCCCTTCAGCTGTGCTTATTGTTTTTTCTTTATTGTGCAGGGTGTGATGGTCGGTATGGGCCAGAAAGACAGCTATGTTGGTGACGAAGCCCAGAGCAAAAGAGGTATCCTGACCCTGAAGTACCCCATTGAACACGGTATTGTCACCAACTGGGATGATATGGAGAAGATCTGGCACCACACTTTCTACAACGAGCTGAGAGTAGCCCCTGAGGAGCACCCTGTGCTGCTCACAGAGGCTCCCCTGAACCCCAAAGCCAACAGAGAGAAGATGACACAGGTGTGTAGAAACTCTGGAGGTTGGAGCTACAGCAGATGGTGCTGCAGGCCAGCTCTCCTCTTCCATGTTGTCCTCTCTCCTCCTTCACCACTATTCTCCCTTTTTGCCATCTTTGCAGGGTTTTCCTTTCCTGACCTGAGTCTCCTCTTTGCTGGACCTTGACAGGTTTTGTTTGCTTTTCTGAGCTGGCTTTCTCTTGAGACTGAACTAGCAATGTGTCTAACTGCTGTTTCTGACTAGACACACTAATCCATTTACCAGCCTTGAGTGACTGTACTGTAGTTTACCGGGTGTTTTGTTCATTGCTGTGACATGTGGATGGGTCCGTGGTGGTGGTGTCTCTGCTCAGGCTCTGACCTGGCAGGTATAGGTGGAGACCAGGCAAGATAAGCATGGACTTGGAGGGGGAGTGAAGTCTCTTATGTAGGGATAAAAGTAAAGTTACACTTGCATGAACTTGGTGTAGACCTGTAGTGAGAACCCTGTTTTCTGCTGTTGACTCAACCCCTTTTTTTTTCCCCCTAGATCATGTTCGAGACCTTCAACACCCCAGCCATGTATGTAGCCATCCAGGCTGTGTTGTCCCTGTATGCCTCTGGTCGTACCACTGGTATTGTGATGGACTCTGGTGATGGTGTTACCCACACTGTGCCCATCTATGAAGGTTACGCCCTCCCCCATGCCATCCTCCGTCTGGATCTGGCTGGCCGTGATCTGACGGACTACCTCATGAAGATCCTGACAGAAAGAGGCTACAGCTTCACCACCACAGCCGAGCGGGAAATTGTCCGTGACATCAAGGAGAAGCTGTGCTATGTCGCCCTGGATTTTGAGCAGGAGATGGCCACAGCTGCCTCTAGCTCTTCCCTGGAGAAGAGCTATGAACTCCCTGATGGCCAGGTCATCACCATTGGCAATGAGAGGTTCAGGTGCCCTGAGGCCCTCTTCCAGCCATCTTTCTTGGGTGAGTCCAACTCTTTCAGGATGCCCTGTGCACCTCTGTGTTCTTTTCTGTAGAGTGACCTAGAGACCAAGGCAGCCAGTTACCATATTGCTGCTGGTAGGAAGGTGTGTCCCACCACTTAGCCTCACTTTCCACACACCCTGAAGCTGTTAGAGGGACTTGGGACAATAGAACAGGACATAGAGCCTGTCAGACCTGTGGCTTTGTAGTGCTTTCCCACTGAAGGGGCTGCTGGTCTCTTGGTTGCCTATAGTAGCTCCTTAGGCTTCCTTGGGTGTGTCTGAGCTGTTGCTGACTTGAGATGGCTTCTTCCTTCCCAGGTATGGAGTCCTGTGGTATCCATGAAACTACCTTCAACTCCATCATGAAGTGCGATGTGGATATCCGTAAGGACCTGTATGCCAACACAGTGCTGTCTGGTGGTACCACAATGTACCCTGGCATTGCTGACAGGATGCAGAAGGAGATCACAGCCCTGGCACCCAGCACAATGAAAATCAAGGTAGGATGGAGTCCAGGGGACCTCTCAGCCTTCTGTTAATGCTGAAATGAAGGGTGGGTGGAGGGGTGGGGTAAGCTAAACTCCTAATAGAGAAGATGGAAACCATAATTCTGTGTCTGGAGCAGCCTTAATAGCCTTGTTCTGGACAACATGGCATCCACCCAACCATCTGAATAATGGGATTAGTGTAAATACTGGCTGCAAAGGGGGGGGAGGTTGGGTGGGTGAGGTTGTATCTTAAGCCTGTTTGAACTTAATGGTATCTTGGCCAACGCTAGATAAGGGAATTAGGCAGCTCTGTCTTGCAGGGCCATGCGTGGGCAGTGAGTATAGCATGATGCTGTGCATCTGACTGATTCCTCCTCCTCTTCCCTGCAGATCATTGCCCCACCTGAGCGCAAGTACTCTGTCTGGATCGGAGGCTCCATCCTGGCCTCCCTGTCCACCTTCCAGCAGATGTGGATCAGCAAGCAGGAGTACGATGAATCCGGACCCTCCATTGTCCACCGCAAATGCTTCTAAACCGGACTGTTACCAACACCCACACCCTTGTGATGAAATGAAACCCATAAATGCGCATAAAACAAGACGAGATTGGCATGGCTTTATTTGGTTTTTTTTGGCGCTTGACTCAGGATTAAAAAACTGGAACGGTGAAGGTGTCAGCAGCAGTCTTAAAATGAAACATGTTGGAGCGAACGCCCCCAAAGTTCTACAATGCATCTGAGGACTTTGATTGTACATTTGTTTCTTTTTTTAATAGTCATTCCAAATATTGTTATAATGCATTGTTACAGGAAGTTACTCGCCTCTGTGAAGGCAGCAGCCCAGCTCGGAGGGAGCCGATGCCAGTTACTGGTGTTAGGTTATAATTGCTTGTCTGTAAATTATGTAACCCAACAAGTGTCTTTTTGTATCTTTCCGCCTTAAAAACAAAACACACTTGATCCTTTTTCTCTTCGATTTGTCAAGCAGAGCGGGCTGTATTCCCCAGTGATAGATGTGAATGAAGGCTTTACAGTCCCCCGCAGGGTCTAGGAGAAGCGGTGCCAGTATGTGGGGGAGGAAGGGGCTACCTGTACACTGACTTAAGACCAGTTCAAATAAAAGTGCACACCATAGAGGCTTGACTGGTGTTGGTTGTTTTTTCTTTTTTTCCATGCCCCTTGTGACAGTTACTGTGTGCTCTGATCTCGCCTTGCCAGGCTGCACAGGTCGGCTATCTGACTGGGGTGGATGTTGGTGCTGCGGGCTGGCTGGTGTGTGAGCCAGATGGCTTGTGGTGATACAGGGAGGAAGCGCTGAGCCTGCCAAACCTGCAGGTCTCCAAGGCTGCCCCAGGCTGGAGCTCTCCAGGTATTGCCAGCATTGTGCAATGAGGAGCTGGGCTTAATGGCGATTCAACTGCACCCTCTGAAAGGTTGGTTTGTGTCTCCTTAGCATTGCTGTGGAATTAGCTTTGGACTGAGGAAAGCAAGTGGGGAGGTGGTGGTGCCATAAATGTCCTTTAGCTAAGGTTCCTTTGCCTAGTCTGCAGCACTCTGGGACAATGTCCCCTCTTCTCTGTGCACCAGGTGCCTGAGCTTGTCTGTCTTGCTCCTGGTTTGCCCTGGGCAGGAAGCAAAACTCTGCGGAGGAGACTCATCCTCGGGAAAACTGCTTGCTGGGTGGAGCAGCTTTGAGGTGAAAGCAAAAGAAAATCTGAAGTGGAAAAGAAGTGACTGCAGAGAGCAGGGCCACTGGGCTGTCACACATGGCTGGGCAGGGGTGGAGCTGGGAAAAGGGTGTGTGGAGGGAGGTCTTGGGCAGTGCAGGTACCTGCCTCTAACCCAGCCTCTGACAAAGGAGGTTTCTACAGCTTCTCTCCTCTGGAGTTCTGAACCTTCTGTGAAACTTCATCTGCCTTTGATGGATCAAGTTCTCCAGGGACAGCAAAGCCAGGTGCCATTGTGCATTGCCAGCTCAGGCACAGAAGACCTTGGAGCCTTGCTCAGAGGGATGCTGGCTTCCCAAGGCTCCTCCAACCTGCCTGTCTTTGAAGAGCTAATGGCCATGAGTGTGTCATGCTCACCACAGATGAAAGGCAGGGAACAGGCTTCTTTGGCTCTTTAATCCTCTGCCTGGCCCTCATCCTGCTCCAGCATCATGCTGTGTTGAGGGTGGACCTGCTGGTTTCTGCCCTTCATCTCCTTGGCGTCTGTCACGGCTGCCCCGGGTGCCGTAGGAGCCTGGCAGGGCTGTAGGTGCAGAGGCTGGGCTGCGCAGGCAAGTTACTGGAAGCACCAGTTTGCAAAAGGGGAGCTGAAACAGGTTGGAGAAAGGCCCAAACTGGGCTTATAACCTGAGGTCTTGGGGAAAGGGGGTGAGGAGGAGGCGATGGCAGCCCCTGGAGAGGCAGCTAGTGGGAGCAGGGCAGGAAAAAGGCCAGGAGGTGAGAAGAGATGATGGCAATAGGGAAAGGGGGGACCAGTCCATGAGTCTCCTACTTTCAGCCTGCCCTGAAACAGCTGCTGTTCAGATCACTGTAGAAAAATGTGTTGAGACGCAAAGAACAGAAAAGAGGATGGTGGCAGGAGGGAGAAACCACAGAGCGGCAAAATGCTTGGGTGCCAGGAGCAGCTTAGGCAGGGAGAGGTGCAGGTAGAGGGAGAGTGCAGAGCTTCCGGGTGGGTGCACGGGAGCTGGGCTGATTTTCATGCTCCAGAGAGCAGCAGGTGAGGCTTTCTATTAGTTAATGTTTTGCAGGGTGTTTTTTCTCCTTCCTTTCTATTTCACTTGCTGTTCCAGGCAAACAGCCCCCCAATAAAATGAAGCTGAGACTTAAAAAACCCTTCCCGATGCCTCTCCGGCACGAGGCCGTGGCGTGCACAGCTACTCTGCAGGCTGTTCCAGCAAGGCTCCGTTTATTCCTCCTCTGGGCCATTACATGCTGGAGAAAAGAATGTGGTGCCGGGCAGGGAAGCCTGCGAGCATTACTCACTGCTCCCTATTCCGGCGAACAGGGGGGAGCCTGGGGTGGTTTCCTCTCAGGAATGCCAGGCGATGAAAGAAGGGGGGTTTTTTTGAACCACGGTTTCTCCATCGACGTGTTTCAGAGAGCTCAGTTCACCCCTCGCTGTTTCACAGAGGTGGGGAAATGCCGAGGAGCCAGTCACAGGAAGGGCGGTACAGGAGTTGGTTTAGCCATCTCTGGTCCCTTGAGGCCACCAGCAGTGGCCAAGACTCAAAGATGTGTAGGCAGTAAGCAGTCCCCTGGCTAACACTTCCTTCTCCCCTCCAGCACACAGATAGCCAAGAGTTAGGGGGGGACCAGGAGGTTTAAAACAGCCACCGATGGGCCAGGCTGAGCGCGTCCCCCCATCTGGCTCAGCGGTGGTGACGTCCCAGGGTTTCTCAGGCTGCAGAGACGGCGGGACTCAGCTGCAGATCTTTGCAAGCCACCCAGCCCTTTCTTGCCTCCCTTTAGCTGCCCGGGGGAAGCTGGCTCAGCTAAAGGGAGGTGAGCAAACATGTTTTACACCCTCTCTTCCCCCAGAGCTCCCAACTTTCGCTCCTGCTGGAGACAGTCACTGGCACTTCACCTGCAATTAGCTGGTGACCTGGAAAGTCACCTCGCTGAGCTGCTTATGGAATCAAGCCACCGCCAGGAATTAGTGATGTCCTTGGCAAAGGAGAGGGTTGCAGCTCTTGGGATTTAGCCCTGAAGGGCCTCATTGTCTCTTAGCTGTGTCAGGGAGTGTTGACCAGAAATGGTCCCCGGCTGAAGGGTCCAGTTCTCTCGTTAGTGAGCGTGTGCTGCTTCAGGAGAGGTGCCAGCTGGCTGCATGCAAAAGTCCCAGGAAATCCCAGAGCATTCAAGCAAAACTGGTCTCCTTGCAGAAATCCCCTCAGAGAGTGCAAAGCATCAGCTTCTGAAAATGGGCTTTCCGAAGTATCGGTTCAGGGATGGGACTGTGGGTACAAGCTGTGAGCAGGAGGAGTCCTGGTCTTTGAAGCTGGTCTTTGCAGAGGGATTGCTGACCTGGAGCCTGCCCTGACTTGTATTATACTCAGCTGTAATCTACTTTAGCAGGCCTTATGGTACTAAACCGTATCAAGTATTGAAAATCACTTACAGCAGTGGAGCAAGCAGTTCACCCAAGCATACCAAGTGCTCTGGCCACTGTGTCCAGCAGGGCTTTAGTCATGCTGACAAAAAGACGAGATGTCCAGACTGTATGAGTCTTAAGAAGAATCAGAGGAAAGAAATGCCCCAAGACTTTCCAGAGGGAAAAACATAACATCCCCAGGTCAGTCTGGCCTTGAACAGTTAAGAGATTTTGTCTTATACAGAGCAAAATATGTTGATACTGGCATTAATTTGTTTGTTTACCCTCCTGCACTGGGACAGGATGGTATGTGCCTACCTTCTTTGGGCTAAAAAAACTATGTATTAGTCATAAGATGACCAAAGTCTGCCCTGAGATGGCCCAGCCCTGAACTGAACCCATCTTCACAGAAGGCTCTGCAGTGTCCACACTGAGAAGAGCGTTCCTGAAGCAAGGTGCAGCAGGGAGGGTTTCTCCTCTCACTGTCTGGCCACCTCCCAGTGACCATCAAGAGAAATGCCTGTTTGGTGTAGTTGTTCATTTCCTTCCTCTTTTACCACCCATCTGATGTCCTGCTGCTGCCTTGCATTCAACCTCCATGTCTTATCTACACCACCACATTGCTCGTTTATTTGGTGGATCACGAGTCCAAGTGCAGCTCCCCTTACAAACTGCCATGGGTCTGGTTTCTCCTCAGGAGGTTCTTACACCTACCTCTGTTCGTAGTTATTATTTGGGGTTGTCAACTGCTGTCTGGTCCAGGTACGCCCCAGGGCTGGAGGGAACCCATGGCTAGTCCTGACACAGGCTGCTCCAGACGATCTGGCTCTCTGGGCAGGGCTTTTACCCTGCTTATGGGCTTTGCTGATGATTTTACTTTCCATTTGCATTGGAAATACAGGTCTTCTCCACCCTGGTCTCTGCTTTCCCTGATGTCTGCAAATATGTTAGGCTGGTATTTTTCCCAGATGTCAAACAAGTT
Source organism: Syrrhaptes paradoxus (assembly GCA_013400615.1). Classification (NCBI taxonomy): domain Eukaryota; kingdom Metazoa; phylum Chordata; class Aves; order Pterocliformes; family Pteroclidae; genus Syrrhaptes; species Syrrhaptes paradoxus. The sequence goes on from VZTO01001358.1 coordinate 76,658, forward strand.
GGTCTTGACTGAAGGGCCTCCGGATTTGTCATTACCTTCTATTTAAGTGAAACACATGACAAACCAAGCAGGTACAGATTCTCTTACTGAGGCTCTCCCTTATCTACGGGCTAAGAGGGAGAGCTTCCTCTGCAACTCCAGAGCCTTCTCACAGGCCTAGAAGCAAAACAGGTAATCAAGACTTGAGGCACTTGCTATTTCAAAGCAAAACCCCCAATCTACCCCTAATCTAATTAATGGCCTTAAATGGCAGCAATCAAGCAGGAAGAAAGCAGCAACCTATTCATCTTCCTTTGCGGGTCATTTTTAAAACACATTTTCTATGAACAAATTCCCGAAGCATACACACAACTGGAAATTCCAGCACTCCAGTCCTGTCTGTACTTGAGATTTGGGATGAGGAGCTAATAGTAACAGTGCTGAGCCAGCTGCTCCCCTTGGGTGTCGATGTGTGCAATGGCAGCACTCACAGCAGCCCTGGGTGACTTCTGCACTGCCCTCTGTGCATCAGTGAATCCACGGATCATATCTCACATCTGCAGCCAAAGTCAGAATAGTTAGCCTGGTTAGAGCCCAGACTGATGATTGTTGTGCAAATGACCAGTGAACCTGAGGCCCACGGGTTTATATTTAGGGTTTTAACGGGAGGATGGGGGTGGCACCTGCAGCCCCCTTGTTAACACCAGGCCATTCAGTGCTCATGGGTGTCCATTGTCCATGCCCTGGCTGCTTCCAGCCCACAGCATGAACAGGAGAGGATCGTTCCCCCCTGTGCTCTGCCACCTCCCTGGAAAACCAGGACCCTAACCCAGGGAACACCTGGGGGCTGCAGAACAGCCAAGTGAGGGGGGTCCCACCAACATGGCAGGATTCCTCTGCCCCCCGCTCGCCTGCTGTTCCCTACAGCTCCTCACAGGGTGGATTTACATCCTCCGAGCCAACTCAGGCTTTGTGGGGTGCAAGCACGGTGTGAGTCAGCCGCCGGGGTGGCAGCGGGCCTGTGGCTGGGTGCTGCCAAGGGCGGGGGAAGCTGAGGCCTGGCTCCTGCCGTCCTCAACGCCTCAGCGCCAGGGGCCTTGGGGCAGAGGCAGGGGAGCCAGGCCCGCTGAACAGGCCGGATTTCACCCCTGCACCCGCTCGGGGCAGAGAGCTGCCGCCTTCAAGATGAAGACGCCCTCAAAGAAGACCAGACTGGGAGGGGACAGTGTCACTGAAGCGGGCGTCCCACCACGGCCCCGCCACTCCCCTCATGGCGGCGCGGCCGCTCTCAAGATGGCGCCGAGCGACGCCTGGCACCGCCCCTGTTTCCCGCCGCCCGCCGGGCCACGCTCAAGATGGCGGCGCAGGGCGGCCGAGGGGGCGGCTGTGGGGGTGTGGCGAGCCGCGGAAGCCGGGTCATGGCAGCGCCGGAAGAGCCGTGCTGCGGCCGGGCCGGCGAGGAGCCAGGCCGGGACGCGGCCGGTTTGAGCGGTGCCGTGGGGAGGCAGCGGCGGTGGCGGCGCGACCCCGCGGCCGCTGCCATGTTCCGCTGTGGAGAGGTGAGACGGGGCGGGAGGGGCTCTTCCCGTCCTCCGCTGCCCGTTAACCGGGGCTGTAGCGGGGCTCGTTCCCCGCCGCCGCCTGCCCTGGGCGGAGGTTGCAGGGAGCTGGGCTTCCCTCAGGGATGGGGGAACAGCAAGAGGGGCTGGAGCCGGTCGGAGCGGGCTGAAATGGCGGCGGTGGGGCCGGGAGGAGCCGGCGGCCCCTTTCTCTCCGTGGGGCTCGGGCTGGGCTGCCCGGCGGCGTGGGGAGGCCCCGGGGAGCCGGTTCCTGAGGCGGGCCTGCGCCGTCTAACGGGGCTGGGTGCGGGCGCTGGAACCGGTCTCCTCTGGGGGGGGTTTACAGGGGCTGCGGTGTGGGACCAGCTCTCCCCTTCCCCTGAGGGGATGCCATGGCATTCGTGTCAATTTGAGCTTTGTTAAAGATGGGAAAAGTCCCAGCTGCCCCCGAAATCGCCATCAGGGTAGGGGGGTGGGCTGGGGGCCGTGTCTGGGCCTTGCACCCCCCAAGGCGTCGTGCACCCTGTCGCCGTCTTGTCAGGCCGTCCTGGCGGGTTCGGGGTGCAGTTGCTGCGGTGCCTCTTGTCACCCCAGCGCCGAAGGAAGGGAGCCTGGGGTGGGGGGGAAAGGGGCTCTTGTGTCCCTTTTGCAGACCAGCTGTCCCTGTGTGGTTTCGTACGGTTGAGGTGTGAGGATGCTGCAGGAGAGCTGTGGGTGATGTGGTGCTGGTCTGCAGTTTTGTGTGTATATATATATGGTTATATAACTCTTAAGGTTATTGAAACGGATGGCACTTAGAGGAAAGATGTAGAAAGTGGCTGCTCCATTATATTTAGAAAAGAATCAGGGACAGTGACTTTTCCGATTGCAAAGTAAGTGGCAAAAAATGGAATGAGTGTAAATGCTTTTTCTTCTCCTGCTAAAGCAGCCAACAGGGAAAGAGCAAGTGAAGGTTCTGTGCGTTTGTGCTGAGTTTTGCACTACCTCCATATTGTCTTCTAAGGGAAAGCTTTTGGTTTCTTCATGCAGATGGAAGTACTTAAAGGTTCAAGTGTTTCTGTTTTGTCTCACTTCATAAATCCTTTTGAGTCTTGGGGTATCTGTTTTTTCACAAGCTTTGCTGAAATTTCTGAGCTAGTATCTTTTTTTCCTTTTTTCTTTTTCTTTCCCCCCCCCAGGAGATTGTAAGTGGGGAGAGTGAGGAGGAAAGTAATGGTGTCAACTTGATGGAGTTCTCAGATGAGATCCTTTTGCACATCCTCAGCTACGTCCCTTGCACAGACCTTGTCCTGAACGTCAGGAGAACCTGCAGGAAACTCGCAACGCTTTGCCTTGACAAGAGTCTAACACATACCGTTTTACTTCAGAAAGACTATAAGGTGGGGAGAGTAGATTGCTTCTTCTGTTAGCTATGAAGACAAATCTGACTTCTGAAAAAAATGCCAAGAAGTAGAACTTTCCAGTGTGTTTCCCTAAATGAATTGCTCTTGAACTCTGAAATCAAATAATCAATAAACTGGTTTATGAAAGCATTTGTTTTCCAGAATGCTTTGTTAGAACAGCTCTATATTCCCTTAGTTATATAAAATACCATCAGTGAGAACTATCTTCTGTGTTTCTGGAAGCTAAAATGAAAGTAAATGTGACAACCAGCTGTGGTTGGGTAAAGTTGCCATTTTCTCAGAATACATTTTCCATGTTGTGCAAAAAAAAAAAAAAAAAAAATCTTGTGCATATTGCTGTCAGGCATTCAGCCCAGCTGAGTCAGAAATTGTATATGTGTTATAACAAAAATAAAGCTTGGGAATGAAGGGTGATGCATTCTGTGAGGGCTGTATCACCAGGCGCAGGCAAGGGGAAGCCTCTTAATAATTTCCAAAAGAGGAAACTGGATGAAGGAGAATGGCAACATTCTCCTTTCCGTTTGAGTTTCCGTAGATAGCTGGTTCTGCTGAAATACCTTTGCTGTTAGAAAATGGAGACAGTCTTCCATTCTACTATCAGTTACTGAACAGATTTGGCCTCACAGTCAGTAATGCAGAACTGTGCAGACTAAGAAGTGTAATCTGAAGAGTCCAAATCATGGCAGACTAAGCCAGCTACCAGCAGTATAATAATTCTTAGACTTTGCTAGTGTCCCAAGACCTTTGGATGAGCCACATAATCTAAGTGCTAACCACTGTTATCCCCATCTTCAGATGGGAAACTGAGTCAGTACACACCATTGCCATATATCTCATTGAATCTGGTTTTGTTTGAGTACAGGTAAACAAAGACAAAGTGAAGCAACTGATGAGGGATATCGGAAAAGAGATTTACCAGCTGAACATGGCTGGGTGCTATTGGCTGCCCAGCTCCACTGTTGATCATGTAACACGATGCAAGAACCTGGTAAAACTGAACTTGTCTGGGTGCCACGTCACCTCTCTCCGTCTCTCAAAGATGTTGTCCACGCTCCAGCACCTGCGCTCCCTGGCGATAGATGTAAATCCCGGTTTCGATGCCAGTCAGCTAAGCAGTGAGTGTAAAGCCACTCTTAGCCGTGTCTTGGAATTGAAGCAAACCCTGTACACACCATCATATGGTGTCGTTCCCTGCTGCACTAGCCTTGAGAAACTGCTGCTTTATTTTGAGATCCTTGATCGCTCACGAGAAGGTTTTTTGCTCTCTGGGCAGCTAATGGTAGGTGAGAGCAATGTGCCCCATTACCAGAACCTCCGCGTCTTCTACGCCAGGCTGGCTCCTGGCTACGTTAATCAGGAGGTGGTGAGGCTGTACTTGGCGGTGCTAAGTGATCGGACACCTGAGAACCTTCACGCCTTCCTTATTTCTGCCCCTGGTAGCTTTGCAGAGACAGGAGCCACAAAAAACCTCCTGGACTCTATGGCTCGAAATGTACGTCTGGATGCTTTACAATTGCCCAAAGCCTGGATTAATGGCTCTGGCCTCCTGCAACACTTGAAGTTCAACAACCCTTTCTACTTCAGCTTTAGCCGATGCACCTTATCTGGTGGCCACCTGATCCAGAGGGTTATTAACGGTGGGAAGGATCTTAAAAGCTTGACCAGTTTGAATCTCAGTGGCTGTGTTCACTGTCTAGCTCCGGAGTCCTTGTTTCGAAAAGCAGAAGATGACATTGACAGTAGCATTCTGGAAAGCCTGGTAATGTCCTGCTGCAACCTGAGACACCTCAACCTCTCTGCTGCTCACCACCACAGCTCAGAAAGCATAGGGAATCACTTGTGCCAGCTTCTGTCCAGACTAAAGCACCTGCTCTCGTTAGCACTACCAGTTTGCTCCATCACAGATGTTGCTGCAAATGTGGAGAAGCCTCCCACAGCGTCTAATTTGGTGCCCCAAACGTTTGGAAGGAAAGTTCGGATTGGGGTACAGACATATCCAAGGAACTTGGCAGACCAGGCAAATCAGAAGATAGAGTCTTCAGTATTCTGGGCTCTGATGGGAAGCCTCCGATTTTTGGAAACCTTGGAAATAATTGGGTCCAGTTTTTCCTCTGCCATGCCCCGTAACGAGCCAGCAATTCGGAACTCGTTGCCTCCTTGTGTGCGGGCACAAAGCGTGGGGGATTCAGAGGTGGCTGCCATTAGCCAATTGACTTACTTGCAGAGCCTCACCTTAGCACAGCTGCCAAATATTCTTACAGGCTCTGGGCTTGTTAACATTGGATTGCAGTGCCAACATTTGCGGACTCTTTCGTTGGCCAACCTGGGCATGATGGGGAAAGTGGTCTATATGTCTGCTCTCATGGACATGCTGAAACACTGCAAGTGTTTGAGAGATCTCAGGTGAGGGGCTGCCATTGAACATCTCCGTTTTGTTTGTGGATCTCTGGAACTGTAGTGTGTGGTTTGTTGTGGCTAGTGTTAAAACTGTTAGCGATCCTGTTCTGGTCAAAAGTAGCTGCAATGGCTTGAAAGCTGGTATTTTCCTTCCTGACTTGTGGAGAATGGGAAGGCATCACGTGCTGTCCTCGAGGGATCAGGATATGCCCTTTAACCAATGTTTTAAGAGCAAAAAGTGTCTATGCTGCAACTGGCTTCCTTTTAGATAAGGAAGTGTGGATGCTGCATATTTGGGAGCTAGCAGCCTGTCAGGGCTAGGTTAAACGCAACGTGCCTTTGCTGACTTTTTGGCTTTGTGTACACATACGTCTCTTAAACTGCCAGGAAGGAAGGGACTCCTACAGTGTCTAGATAATGTGGAGTTCTCCTCAGGTTTCTCAATGAGATATTTTTCTGCCTTTGGTTTGTATTTAAATCTTGCCTCTTTATTTGCTTTGCTTCCTTTTCTTTTCCTGATAGTATATTGAAAGCATTCCAAACTTAGAGTTTGTCCTGTTGATGTTCCTTTCTTGGATCTGATCCTAAAGGGTGCATAAAGTTGCTTCACAGTAGCCAAAATGTGCTTATGAAAGCAAAGAGCACAAACTACGATTGTTTCCTTGTACCAGTCCATAGGAACACAAATGTTATTACTTGAGAAAGATTTTTTTTTTTTTGTTATTTTTTCCCTAAATCAGCTTCTGTTGGTGAAACTGCTAGACCTGTCACTTCCGTTGTCATCTTCTGTTCGCAAAATGGGTCTAAAATGCCTGACAGTAGTAACAGCAAGAACACTCCTGTGATCACAAAGAGAGCGTGACTAAAATTACTGCTCATCAGCTGAGATTGGTGTTGATGTGCATATTCCTGATCCATTGCAATAGTGAAGGGAGCCAGGGTGGCTAAAACACCTCAAGGACTTTCCATTTCCCACCACTTCCCGTTTATAACAGGCAAAGAGCGTGCTGGTCTCTCAGCCAAGGGATGGCAGCTGTTGGAAATTCAGTTGCTTAATGGCCTGGGTCATGTAAATGTATCTTTAACCTTCAGGAGACTAAATAGCCATGGAAGAGCTAAGATCTGGGGAAGGAGGTTTGGGTGTGCAGTGTTGCTCCACGCAGTCTAAGCTCTGTAGTTTCCAGAGACTTTGAAATGGAGGCCAAGAGTGATAAAGATGGGAGGCAGCGTAGAGCCTTGAAGAAAGGACGAACAAGGGTGTCTCCTTGTAACAGCCAGGCGTTACAATTACAGCGTTACAAAATAGGCTGTCGTCGTTCTTTCTGGAGTAAAGTCTAAGGTTTTATATAGGTTTAAGAGGATTTTAATGTTTAGCATTTCCTCCTGATAATGTAGTTTCCTTTTCATTTGACTAATTCTCTGCTGCTTCTACCCTTTTTTCCCCTCCCATTTTTCAGGCTGCGAAACTAGTTTAAGCGGATATTCCAAAGCAACATTGTCATCTAGCGAGTGAAAGGCAGTATTACAAGTATGGCTGTCACGTCACAGAGATGAACCTAGAAATCTGCTGTGATGTTGCAGGAGATTCTAGGCTTTTTGTCCTAAACTTATGATGGACTGATAACGTTGAAAAATTGCAGAGGCTTCCCGTTTCCTTAATATTAATTTTAAGCTATTACCCAAAGTGCTTATGGGCTGTTAGGATCTCTTCAGGCAACGCTGCCTCACCAGCAGGCACAGACTGAGACTCTAAAACAGAATTTATCAATTAACTGGATTAAGTTGCTGAGATACTCCCGGCTACTACAAAAGCCTATGCAGAGATTATCCAGATCAGGTTGGGACTGACAACTTGTTATCACCTCATGGATTAACCTTCTTGGAGCTCTTGGCCTTGCTGACCCAATGACTGGGATTCCCGGCTGCTCTGAGGCCAGGCAGTAAATCTGCACTAAGCAGATGTACTCTCCTGCTGATGCCGGCCCCGAGCAGGTTCTGCTTCCCGCAGACCAGTTTCTGGGAGGGAGTCATCCAGTTATGCTGCTGGTTAAAGCACAGACCCCTTGTTGGTCAGGTACAGCTTCACCGTGTCATTTTGTTGTCCTGCTCTGGGCTGTGACATAAGATTGTGGATAGCCATGATAGAAAATCCTGTCTGCTCTGGGCCAAGTGTTTAAGATAAAGGTTGGATTGATGATGGTTTTTCTTCCCATGGGAGAACAGTAGCTTTGATCCTTTGCCATTTTCTGACCAGGGATGGCTGGTTGTGGTCACTCTGTTGGCTCAGAGGCTCAAGTTCTGTATCACCCTGTGTGCACTGTGAATTTTTCATGCCTGCTTCTCTCTAGACAGTAAACTGAAGATGCCCAGTGTGGTCAGTGTTTGGTGCACTGGAACAGTAAGTCCCTAAATCCCCCTCAGCTGCTCACTGGATGTCAGGTAGCAGAAGCTGAGCTGTGCTTGCCCTAAGACCAGAACAGATCTGCTGGTCAGATCTCAAGCCCATCTTACCCGACATGCTTTGTGGAAAACTTGCAAAACCAGAGTTACTCCCTGTGGGCACTGGAATTCTGCAGTTTCGGACCTCTCTGCTTGTTTGTGTCCTTGTCCTTTAGCAGACACCATTCAAGACTAAGTAGCAAGCAAGAGTTCTGAGCTTGCAGCGTCGGGTTTGTTGTGCCGTACCACTGGCACAAGCAGGTAGAATGTTATCGCCTATGTCAGTGAAACAAGGGGTGGGGGACACTGGCTGCCCCGTTTGCCAGCCCCCCATGAATGTACTGTCTTCCCTCTTGTCTGAAAGCTGCCCAGTCATGAATTGCCCATTGACTTGTTTTTGTTTATTCTTGCAGGCTGGAACAGCCGTATTTCTGTGCGGGCGCCCAGTTCTTCCAGGCACTGAGTAATTGCTCCTCTCTCCAGCGGCTTTGCATCGTCTCCCGGAGTGGGACTCTGCAGTCTGACGCAGTGATGTCATTCATGGCCAACTGCCTTGAGGTCATCATGTGCCACATGTTTATGGGAGAATCTCTTACCGTTTGCAAAAATCTCCAGCAATCTATTGTCCGGAGGTGAGTGCGGAAAGGGGTTGATGTGGGACTTCTGGAGCTGTTGAAGATTTATCTCTCATTTCCTTGCGTGCCAAGGTTTATATGGCTTGGAGCACTTGTTCCAAGAAGCTAATAGGTACTGTGTAACCGCTTGGCACGTGAACTAGCCTCTTATTTTAATAAGACCGAATCAGTGAAATATTTGAAGATATTACATGAATTTTGGATTCCATTCCCACCCATGTTCTCTGCAGTTCTGTTGGCTGAGTTGAAGTTCTGGATGTAAAGCTCCGTCATAAATCAAATGACACTTTTTGTGTAAACAAAACATCTGCCGACATTTTAAGTACTGAGAGATTTGACCTTGAAGCTTTCCTCCTTTCCCACAAGTGACTAAGATAATTCTCAGTCCTCTAATCACTTGTAAATGTCACTTACTGATAATCCCCTGGCAGCGCAATTCAAAGCCTTTAAAGGGTTGTTGTGAAGGGTTTTTCTTCGGGGAGTGTGAGAGGGGGGAGAATTGGTACAAACTGCCTTTGCACGTTTGGCAGTTCTTAAATGCATTTTGCTTGGCCCCTTGCAGTGTTCTGAGGCTCACGTGGTGGGAAACGTTTGTGTGTGAGCCGTGAACTGCATTTGAAAAGAGAGCTTTTAATTACGCTTGTCATTTTGAAATCTTCTCATAGTGGCAGTCATTTTACAAAATATTTCCCATGCAACAGACTTTCCATTATAATTTTTTTTCTCTAAGGCTTTTTCTCCGCCTTCAGTCTGTTTTCTTTGTCACCTACTGTTGCTTTGCCCTGTTAAGCTCTAATAAAAATTTCAAATCACACAGCATTATTACTGCATCCTAAAGGGTGCTCCTCCCCCCAGTCTTTCTCCAGCTTCAAACTGACTTATTACAGTTGGCGTGTTTCCGTGGATCAAATCCAGAAGAGCCTATGACTATATTAGCTACCTACCAACTGCACACGAGATTGTTTGTTACTGCTTCTAAAAGGCTCTGTGTCCTTCTGGGATAGCGATTGTTGGAAACATCTAAGTAAATTCTTTGTGATGTGACAAGGATTCTTTGAGTTTGTTTTTTACAAGGCTTCATATCTGTAAAAACATTTCTTGGTTGATTTGAGTGTTGCTTTGGGGATCCTTAGAAAGAACCAAGAATCTGCAGTTCCTGTTTTTTGATTTTGCCCTCCCTTCTGAGGTGCCATTGCAGCACTGGCCAAAATTTTTGTGTCCACTTACTGAGCAGAAATACGCTGTTCTGCAGTCTTTTCTCCCTCTTTTTCCCTGTCATGAATGGATTCTGGCTACATTCTGTACCTCTCAATGATTTAAACCCTGGGAACTTTCCAAAGAGCAGTTGATGCCTTGTGGAAATGTTAAAAACTATTTTTATATTTAGCAATGGTTCTGGCTGTCATACTATTTTTCTTCTTTTGTATTTTATTAATAGAGACATTTGTATGAAACCAGGATTTTTGAAATGTTTGGGGTTTTTTTTCTGAAGAGAGCATCTGCTCCCACTGCATGTTCTACACCTGAAGTCATAATCCTCTATGACACTGTAATTGGTGGCTCTGGAAGCAATTTTGATGTCACCTAAGATTATGACTTCAGGAGGAGGATAAGCAGTGGGAGCAGATGCTTTCCTAAGCAACAAAGATCCCGTTCTCATGCAACTGTCTGCAGTAATAAGATGGAAGGAACAAAATACAGAAAATGATGTGTAAGCAAAGCCTGGAGTCTTCTACGAGCCATCAGCATCTTTAGCCATGTGACTTTTCCAGTGATCCCATTCTCATCCTTGCACAAATGTGCCTTCAGATGGGGTCAGGAATTGACTTCCTCTTGACTGCATTTTGTCTGCTACTCCAAGGGCAAAGAGAGAGATGTTGCAGTAAAATCCCTGCGTGAGCCCGTTCATTGCTTAAACCTGTGGATAAGGCTCTAGCTCACGCAGTAGGGCCTCCTCTCAAAATGTGCTGTTAGCGTCTCTTTAATCCAAGCTTTACATTGGAAGAGCCCACTGGGCAGCAAGTTTCAAGTTAGTTATCCTGTGCCAGAATGAAAGAAGGTGATTTATCTTTTTTTTTTTTTTTTCTTCTCCAGTTTGGAATGTGTGCAGATGCTGTGTGTGCGGGGAAAACATAGAGAGTGGGTGGGAAGGAGGAAGCGAGAACAGGGAAGGCAAGGCTGTGAGCCTTTCTTTGTTCATTCCCTTTCTTGAGCTGGGGGAATCGATCCGTACTCCTCTGATCCCATTAAGGGTTAGAGTTTCTGGTTTAGGGCTATGGAGATGGGTGCTGAGAGCAGCCAAGCAGTGTCCGGGTTTGAACAGGGAGATGGGGCCCAAGTGACGCCCATTCTCCCAGTGCCTCCAAAAAAAGAAACGTGAGTGGGAGCTGGAAAGGCCTAGGGCTGGGCATGCACCAGTCGTTTGCTGCAGGTGGTGGAGCTGGGAGGGCTTGCAAATGCCATCCAGTGCAGCGCAGTCCTTTTTCAGAGGTGGCTGCATGGGAGGGTTTGGAGTACAGAAGAGGCTGGCACCGATCCGGAGAGAACAGACTGGTTTGGGCTGTGGAGATGTGCTGGAAGATGGTGCGTATCCATGGCGTGGTGTTGGGAACTTGGGTGTTGAATCTCTTGCATCACACCCATGGCTTAAAGCCTGAACTGATTCTCAAACTCTTCCCCTCGACTGCAACATAAGGACAGTATTATGTATTTCTGTTCTGCTGGCCCGAAAAGAGAGTTGTTCTCATGTCTGTTAGTCTTGTGACAGCTCTAGACCAGTAAACCAGTAAGCAGAACAGCACTCCTCTGGAGCCCTCATCAGCAAACAAGAGGCTTGCAAGGGCAAGGTCTCCTCTGAGCTGTAGAGAAGGCTGTTTCCCCCTGGGCAGATAAATCATTGCAGTGTTTTTCTTTATTCTTTTTTCTTCTGCGCGAAGGGGAGGGGTAATCTCCTTTATCGTTCAGGGAGATAACTCTCTGCACCTAGGAAGGGCCCAGTGGTTAGAGGGGGAGATGTGGCTCAAGTGATCCATATCCGCTTCCCTGATCTTCCTCAGATTGCACATCACAGTGGTCTACTCTTCAGTTTCTCTGTAAAATGACGTTTTTGTTCCTATCACATGGTGCTCAGCTGCTGCTGCACTTCAACTGGTACTGGATCTAATGAACACAATGTTTTCCCTTTTTTGCTTGCACCCTAACTTTGCCAAAGTGCTTAGCTCCCAGTATGTGTTGCCTTTGTCTAAATAACTCTTCTCTTAAAACCACTGCAGCACTAATTCCAGAAACACTGAAATACCACAATTTGGGGACTCATGGTTGCAGGTTCAAGTGTGACCCCAGACCTGTTGCTGTGCAAAGAGGCTTCTTTGCAGAAAAGGGAGATTTGCTTCTCCCGTTTGGGCTGAATTGCAGTGCTGGGATTCTTTCTAAATGCTTGCAAAGAGTTTGTGTTTCCAAAGCCTGGTCTGGAGGGACGGGGCTTGCTTCGAGCAGCTTTCCCCGAGTTTCCACGCTGTTATTTTGTGATACAGTCAGTAGATGGAGCTGTGACCTATGGAAGGTGTCCCACTGCTTACTGGTGCGTTGCATGCTAAATAATCGTATTTAAACGCCTTTATTTCTCTGCCCCAGAAATCTTGCGGGCAGGGAATTTGGATGACTTCAGGATTGCACAGCTACATGGTGTGGTTAGTGGGCACTTCACAAATGTGCAGAAGAAGTTGCTTTTCTGGTGAAACTTACCAGGAGAAAACAGGCTGGAAGGGGGGATGAGGAATGCTTTGGCAAATATTCCCTTGGCCTCAAGGACAGATTTTATTTTCCAGTGTGTTCCTTTAGAATTTTGTCGGTTTTAGCTTAAGTGTTTAGATAGCTCCTGTCATTGTCATGGTTTCCAGGACTCTACAACATCAGACAATACAAGCCTGTAGAGAGTCCTTGAAAAAATACCTTGGAAAAGATCAAAAAAGTAAGAGTAAAAAAAAAAAAAACCCAAAACCTCAAAGCAAAACAAAAAAAATCTCTTAGAGTGTGGTGTCATTAGGGATTCTTCATACATAGCGAGAAAATGTCAAGGCGTAGAGGTGAGTTGTGATTTATAGAAATGCAATCCATGTTAAGCCACGGTAGAGAGCGTGGTCAGGAAGCGAAAGGTTGTGGTGTAGCTGAAGTGTGTTTCAGGGAGCTGGGCTCAGCTGCTCACATCTCCCAAAAGTGCTCTTGTCTTCTCCTGGGGTCTGATAGCTGTGGGGGGAAAAGTGCAGAGGGCTGGGGCTGGCTGGGGTCCTGCTGCAGCATCCCCCAAGAGTGGTGGGGTGGGGAGTGGGGGGCTGCCAGCCCTAGCTCAGGCTTTCTGCCCCTGTTCCTCTAGCCACCCTGGTTACCTCTCTCCAGCAAATGGCTTTGGAAAGTGAGCGTGCAACTCAGGGTTAACCAGTGCTGGAAAGTGCAGAAAATTTTACTGTTTTAGGACAATCTGCCTGTTCTGGGGATCCAAAACCCAGAGAAAGAGAAACGCTGTCTTAACCTTCCTTCTTCTGCCTGTGTCAGGTATGAGCACCGTTTAGTTTGAAGTGACTTTCACAACAGGACTCCTGCGACTTTCCAGGAATAGCTATTTCAGTCGGAATTAGATGTAACTATTCCAGCTTCTGTAGCATTATCTAAATTTTCCCCTGCTTGTTATTGTCATTTTTTAACATGAAACTCTTGGCAGGCTCTTACCTTTTCTTAAAACTGCTGATTCCAGTGGCCCTGTGTGGCTGTGAGAGCTATGAAGCTCTCTGAAGCGATGAAGCACCCTCCTGGGATTCAGCTGCAGAAACAGGGCTTCCAGGTGGGAGCATGGGGGTGAAACGGAGAATTTAGAAAGTGCTGAGTGAGCCAGTCCCTCTCCTGGCATTTAGCACAGGACTGAACTATCACAAAGGAATTTTTGTTCACCTCGGAGCTAAGCGTTCCTTTCTCCCTTTTTGCTATTCCCCTGGATATCCCTGCAGTATTCCTCTTGCCTGGATTCTTTTTGTGGGCTCGGCCTCAGAAAAGCCCTTTTGGGTAATCCTTTTTGCTGTTAGATTGGGTGGGAGGGGGCTGTTAGGGCAGTGAGTGCAAGATCATTGAATTCAGCAGAGTCCTCCTGCACTGCCCACCTGACTGCTGCAATTGTATTGACACTGCAAAAAGCTGGTGTTACCACCTAGGGCTTATTTGAGATTTTCAAGCTGTTTTTTCATCCCTTCACCACTTTCTCTTCTTTCTGACCTTGAAAAAGTCCCTCTCAGTGCAGTGCTGGCTTTCCTGGATGCCAGAGCCAGCACGATACCTGCCAGTCCCACTCCGCTAGCCTAAGCATGTTGTGGGCTCAGGCCCTGCGTCTGATTGCAGAAGACTTAATGTATCGCTAGGCTGGTGTAGTGAATCATTAGCATCCTGTTCCAGCTTTCATTGTCTGTTTCATTTCCTGCTCTTAGAAACCCCTGAATCATTCTGTCACAGACTGAATAACAAACTGCATCCTTGTCAGCTTGCGTTACCCAAGAATTCGTTGGCGGGCTTGGCGAAGGCTGACAGTGCTTGGGGTGTGGCCCGGACACCTTCGCTTCTACCAGGGGTGGTGTTTATGGGTGGGTTCAAATATTTTACAAGCCAGCACGGGACCATCCCCAGTTTGGCATATTAATGTATTTTCTTTCGGGGGTACTAACATACCCCCTTCTTAAATGCATTCCTGTGGTTTACCCGAATGGCTTGTTCTAACTGCTAGCTCATGTGTTTTGAAGGGAATTCAGTCCTGAAACCTTCCTTAGAGGGTAGATTGGTTTGTGCATGAAATAGCTTTCAAGGAGTGTCCTGCTCTCTCTCTCGGCTGAGAAATAATATTGGAATAGTACTGTCATGCTTTCTCTTCATGAGAGTGTAAAAGGCTGAACGGAAGCATTAACTGCAGCTCTAAAGCATTTCCATAGTAAAATAAATCTAATTGAGCAGTTATTGCAGTAGCTTTTTAATTTGTGGAAGAGATTAGGAAATAACTTTCAGCTTGCTCTGGCAGAGCACTCCCCTAGGACATGTCCTGGGCGCTCTGGCATCGCTCTTTGGGTTCTCATCCCTCCCCCTCTAATTGTCCAGTCACATTTGACTGATGCAGAGTTCAGCTGGCAAAATAATGTGAGAACCTCCATCTGTGAGCGTGTTTGATAGAAACCTCAGCTCACAGGAGGAGCGGTGGAGTGTCGCTCATGCCTTACAGAGAGAAACCACAGCACAGAGCTGTAATTTGCCTCTGCTCAGGATGAGTCTGATGTGAATTGCTCCTTCCCAGTGACACAGTGCAGTGGTGGAGGATGCTGCATTGAAGGTAACAGGAGAGTTGGCAGTGTTGTGTGCAAATGACTTTGAGTCCCATCTGTGCCCCTTTGTCTCAGGCTGGAGGCTGTCATGGTGGGACGGAATGTGAGGGGAAATCAAAGGCCTTGGGAGAATGCAAATTTGTCCATGGAGACATGAGGGGATGGCAGACACCCTTAAAGGAAAACACTTTACAGAGGAAATATCTCATTGTGTGGAGTTACGAGCAACCTGAGGAATCGCAACAGCTTTCCTCGGACACTTTGGAAGTCTGTTTCTGAGATTAGAAGATGAAGTCTGCTCAGTGCTGGTACTCTGACAGGGTTGGAAGTGAGAACAGCACTAGGGAATGGGTCTGCTCTAGAGTATGTTTGGGGAGGCTTTGGACCCCTCTTTGAGAAGCTTCTGGGGGGCCACAGGTCCTTCCTGCTCACAGAGAACAGGGCCCCGGGGAATCCCACCCAACTTTTTTTGGTGTGGCTGGAAGATGCTCTGGAGAAGCTTCATTGCACGCTGTTGGCAGTCACTGTAAGCAAGGGAAGCTTTTGCAGTTCCCTGGTACCGAGTTCAGGGCGCGGCCAGTGGAACAAATTTTGTGTATGTCTGGCTTTCCCTGAACAGATGAGAAAAGTGTGAGTATGTACGTTGGGTCATGCCACTTGTCAGCTGCTCCAGCTTGTCCTGGCACTTGCTCGGTTCCACCATGCCATGCTTCAGGGGTGGGAGTTTCCAGCCTGGCTCAGGTACGCTGGCTGAAGCTTTCAAAACAGATGCCACATTTGAACTTTCAGAGGTGAGCAAGTTTTCCAGCGAAAACAAACTTATGCCGTGCCTGGCAGAGGATTAACAGGGTTTTTGTGCAAGTGGATGAAAGAGCTGTGTACAGGGCAAAAAGCGAGTTGGGCTGTGAATTCTCTTCTCTTGGGAAACTTGTGCCTCTTCAGAGCAGCTCACCAGCCTGTGGGGGAAGTTTAAATGGAGAGAGAAGGTGTGTGGCTGCAGCAGGAGTTGGTTTGTGTTTGTGAGAGTCGTGCAAACCAGAGTCCACTTCTGCTCTGTCCCTGCTGTGCTTCGTTGCCCCAAATCAACCTTCTCCTGGTTTCCTTCCTTACTTTCCTTCTCTAGAGCCTCCTTTCCAATAAGCTCATCTCAATTTGTGGAGGTCAAAAATCTGGCCTTGAGCCATTCCCGATACACCGTATTTCATAATTTTATCTGGCGTGTGCTGCTTTTGTTGCCAGTGCTTAATTATACCACCCTGTGTGCCCTTATGCCTGCTTGCCAGCTTTTGGGAAGTGGGATGTGCTGAGCAGTCTGAAGGTGGCATAGGGCCTTTCTTATCTTTCTCTAGAAATTTCAAGGGGAAATATATTCTTCAGTCCCAAATACTGCCCTGTCCTTTCTGTACAAGTAAGAGAAGGTAAGTTTGAGCAGCACCTAGTGCAGCGGAGCTGTCACCTTCTGGGGTCTGTGGTGCAGAGAGGTGTAGGGTGGCAGAATCCATGTCACAGGCTGGCTGGTGAGATTCAGTTTTAAGCTGAAAGAGGGGAGATTGAGATGAGATATTGGGAAGAAATGTTTTCCTGTGCGGGGGGTGAGGCAGTGGCCCAGGTTGCCCAGAGAAGCTGTGGATGCCCCATCCCTGGAGGGGTTCAAGGCCAGGCTGGATGAGGCTTTGGGCAACCTGGGCTAGTGGGAGATGTCCCTGCCCATGGCAGCGGGTGGCACTGGATGATGTTTAAGGTCCCTTCCAACCCAAACCATTCTGTGGTTCTATGATTCTCCTGTGGCTTTGGGCTGCCCTTCAGCTCTGCAGGTGGAGTCCTGGGGACTCACTGGCCTCTCTAGAGGTATGTCTGAAAACACACACTGAGAGTGTTTGCCAGGAGATAACTGCATTCCAGGGAGTGACTCTTTTGTCTTGTTAAAATCGAGGAAATCTGATCAAAGTGCAGACTTGCTTTAGACTTTTTATCTTTCTTTTTGACTTTGTCCCTGACCTACATATTGGATCCTGCCACGCTGGTTGGAAGTAATTGAGACCGTAGTGTTAGGCTATTTACCAAGCTGTTAGCTTGAAAACAACCTTACTGAGTCCAGCCCACACCTGTTCTGGCTTAATTTTGGAGGCAGATAACAAAGTACCATTAACCCTTTCAGCCACGTGCAACCCGTTCAAGATGTAACTGAAGGGTGAGGTTAGACCTCCGCTGCTGCCAGGAGGAATTTGTGAGGCAGGGAGTGCATCGCCATCCGTTTCCCAGCTCCGTGGATGATTCCAGCCAGCTGCTGTAGCCAGGCCCACTGTGTGTCCACATCCAAATGCGGACACTGTGGAGACCTCCTTGTAAAAGTTCCCGCTGGGTGGTTGTTGGTTTGGTGTTGAGTCTGCTGGACCAGAGGCTATGCTGGAAAATATGTATGGGGGGGGTATTTTCTTTGTTATCCCAGTGGTTGTTTCTGATTAAAGGATCTGTTTTGAAGGGGCTGCTAGTCAGTTGCCTACAAAACTTGCTTTCATTTAATTAATCATGATGAGTTTAGTCTGGAGGTTTTGTAGGAGAGAGCAAGCAAGCATATCCTTGGCTTCTTTCCCCTGGAAAAAAGCAGGGTTTCATGTCTGGAACTGCAGCTCTTTTGTCTCCCCAGGTCGACATCCTTCTCTGTCCTTCGGGTTTTAATTTTACAAGCCATGTGCTTGCAGAGGTAGATCCAGTTTGAAGTCCATCCAGGTGTGGAATGAGGAAAGAAGATTACAGGAGCTATTCTGCAACTCATTAACTCAATCTCTTCCCCTTCTTGTTATCTCCTCCCCATGCCTGGGGCCTTTCGAACTAGTGCTCTAAGTGCTTCTCACTTAATCTAGCCCACCTGGACAGGTGTATGAAGAAAGGAATTGCCTTCCGGGGAAGGACTAAAGGAGCATAGATTGCAGAGGGAGTCTGCTTTTGGGAACTGCTAATCCCGGTTTAACATTATGACAGCTGCTCGTTAAAATCAGGGTGTTTTTTTAACAGGCAGTTAAAGGAGAGGCTTTGCACGCACATTTAGCTGAGAATAATAGTGAGCCATGTGCATTTGATTCTTTTTTTTTCTTAAATCACGCAAATTGTACATGGAAAGAATTCTCCGGCGTCAACTTGCTGGGGTATGGAATTTACAAGGTTTGCAGTAACATACAGTTTCCTGTTGAGGGGGGGAGAAAATGACAAAGCTTTCTTTTTTCTTTTCTTTTTTTTTTTTTTTTTTTTAAGATCAAGTTCAAACCTCTCCTATAAATCCAACCTCTTTGGAAGGTGCACTTACTGTGTTGGGGTTTTTCAGTTGTCTTGGTGGCAGATTGTCATGTAAGCTTGTCTAGGTTCTCATTTTTATAGCTGCATGTAAAGGCTGCTTATAAACTACAATTTTGTATATGGTGAGAAGGCAGCATGCAGATCTAATTTGGGAGAGTCTATATACAAAGAAAGAAGCAAAGGTTTCTTTGCCTTGGGGAGATGGCTGTTTCTTTCTAGCTGAACTTCAGTAAACTTGGTCTATTAACGTGATTTTCTCTGCAGGACTGTGGTGTTGGATAAGAAACATGAAGAGCTGAGGCAGAGGAGGGACTATCAAAGAGACATTTGCTGTATTTTCTGTAATTTCACTGCAGACTTTACCAACTGCCTCCCAGATCAGCCGTTATTTGCTGGTTGATTTCTTGTAGGCAGTGCTGTGGAAGTAAGCAGCCGCACAGCTCCTGCTCAAGCCCACAGATCCTCTCAAGGAGCGGTGTCCTTTTCTGCCGGCCCTTAGGCGTGAGGCATGAAGGGCAGGTCTGCGATGCAGAAAGATAGAAAATTGCCCCAGGTAGTTTTCTTGCTGGAAATCCTTACTCCTGCAGCTACTTAGGTTCAGGCAAATTAATTTAACCCACCAGGACTGAGCATCTAGCCTTGGGATGGGAGTTTCTCTGCTACATTTTTGGCAGCTCTTCTCCAAACCATTTGTGGATGGGAATATCCTTTCTGTCTCCTGGGAAATGCCAGTCTCTCGTGGCCTTTTCTTCAGCTGTCTGTATTGCTACCTGGGATTTTCATGTGTGTTTCCAGCAGATGAATCTCCAGCCATCCCTCTCTGACAGAAACTGGGCTGTTTCAGAGCTAGAGATGAGATGGGAATTTTCCAGACACCCATCTGTATAAGAGAAGTTTGTTGAGCAGTGAACTCCTTTTGAACCAACAGAACTTGGTTTAGCCTCAAGGGACTGATGCTGCCAGTTTGGCTCCTTTAGAGTGATAATGAACTGGCCCTTGTCACGCAGTTTGGAGGAAGCATCTTGGTGGCATGGGGCTAATAGTCACAAGTCTTTTAATCTTCAGGGTGTAACTCTTAAGCTCTAGCATAACTTCCCTTTACTCCCCAGCTTTAAAAGACTGAACTCTTGTTATGCTACGCTGAGTAATACTATTTCTCTTCCTCCGTGTTCTCTTACTCACCAGGTTGCTATCATGTAGAGTACGTGCTCATGGGGACTTGGACTCTTTTTATGGTTCTTTTTACATTGTATAAATGGCTTTAACTTTGGCTGTTCTCTTCCCCTGCTCTGTAGTTACAACCCTGCTGCTCCTCTCTCACATTATCGTATCCCTTGCTTGCAAGGTCTGGGATGTGTGCTGGAAGGAAGGCAGACCCAGTGGTGTGATGTTGGCAAGAAGAGCTGAGAGGGCAAGGAGGAAAATGCAGATTTCTCTAAGAAGGAACCGAAAGACTGAGGCTGTACATTCAGAAACTGGAACCCAAAATTCAAATGGCAAACAGGGAGGGATACTTGTAAATTCTTGTGGTGCCAAGACAGGTTTTCTGCAGTTTGGATTAAAAAGGAGGCTGTAGTGTGTGTGTGTGCGTGTGCACACACACTTAAATGCTTATCTGCAAATCTGAGCTTTCTAAACTTGCTTGTGCTCTAATTGCAGAGTGTAGGCTCTGCATGCAGAACAACCCAGCCTGGAGTGATAATCCCGGGCTCAGCCCCCAGGGAATGCCTGCCACTGCTCTGGCCTGGTTTTCTTAATGGCTCTGCAACTTGCCACTGTTTTCTAGGTGGTTTAAATTGTTATCTCTGAGCACCTTACCCAGATTGGGCAAAGCTTTTAGGATCTCTGGTCTTCTAAGAATACCTGTATGTTGTGATTTATTCATGTATTTTTAAAAACTTCTTCCTCCCTCCCTAGGTTAGGCCCCATTTGGGCTTGTGTCAGCTCAACAGACTCGCTGGAAAGGCTCGAGCCCAGCCTGCACTCCCTGCTGACACACAGAGTGGGAGACCTTGACTTCCAGCTGCCCCTCCTGCCTCCTCTGAACAACCTTGTCCCCACCACTGTGTGATCTATATCCATGCAATCCCCTTCTCTTCCACTGGAGAATTCATGTTTCTCCTCGGCTAATAACCTGTGTCTGATTTAGTTTCCAGGCGGACCGCCCTGCATTAAATGTCGTCATTTTCCCTCTGCTTCATGAGGACTTGACAGAGGTCATCAGAGATGTCCCCATGCGGCACTTGGATGAAATCACCTTGTTTAAAAGCAGAGTGGCTGAGGAACCTCCCAACTTGTGGTGGTGACTGTCACAGCATGGAAAGGACAGTCAGCGAGGACACGTGAAATAGCTTCTTGTTGGCCTGGATTCCCCATCTTCAGCTCCTGGCCACCTCACTGGATGCTGTACAATCACTTTAAATAGGTGCAATTGCAAAATAGATGCAAAATAGATGTTTCCCCCCTTTACAGCGGGGAAACATCTGTTAGATATTGCTTGCATCTCAAAATCCTCTCTCAAAGGCTCTGGAATCTGATGAGTATTTCCTTGCGATTAATAGGAATTGCGTTGTTATTTTCCTGAAGTTAAAGGTAAGAGAAACTGACTTAACGATGCTCTTTTCCCTGTGTCACCTGGTGTATTTCCTAAGGGCCCCTGTGTACTTTGGCAGTGTGCTTTGTGATATTGGTGGAAATCATTCTTTGCTTCCGTCTATTTTTGGCAAAGTAGAAAGCCTAAGCCAGCTAAGAGACACAGAGATGTGTTGCTCAATTGAACTGTATCACACCTTTTCTGTGTTACAAACGTGCATTTGTAGTCACACACATGCAATCACAGGTATTTAAAAGGTTTTTTTTTGGTTGGGAAGTACCGCAGGACTCTTTTTAAATTTTTTTTAAATAATAAATTAAGGTTATTAGCGCCTCAACCATGGTATGTTGTTGCTGATGCTGTTTCCATCGGTCTGGTGGAAGAAGTTCTCAGCTTTTTTGGAAATCCTCATCCTGGGGTAGATGGTGCCTACGGTGAATAAGTTGAGGCTCGGGTCTGATTTAAATGCAGTCTGTCTTGCAGTGTAGATGAGAATGGAGTGTTCCAGTTCTGTCCATGCCTTGAGCTCATGCTAATTTTAGAGATGTTATGAAGTATTTTCACAGTGTGATTTCAGTCAGCTTCTCTGCTCCACAGAACCTCCTCAGGCATCGGTAGTGGTCTGGATCACTTTCATATTGCCTTATTTACTGAGCACTTTTGAAAGCATCAGACAGCTGTACCAAAAGACGAGTTATGAATTCCTGGAGCTATGTTTCTGGGTGGGAGTTGGCTTTCCCTTCTGCTGGAGTATTTTGTGGTGCCACACTGGGTCTGCCTTCCACCAAACAGCCATCAACCAGAGCTGTCTGACTTCTCCCCCTGAGCACTCCCTGATGTGCTGAGCAGTGCTTTTCTGGGGAGGCCCAGTGTCGTCCAAAGATGATGTCCCCATCTCCTTGTCAGCATCTTCTACGCAAGATGCCATCTCCCAAACGCCGTTCTGTGATCTGTGGATCGTAGGAAGCCTTGTCTGATGGGGTAGATTTGAGAGCAGAGTGCGTCTCACAGCTTTGGAGGACCTTTCCTCCTTATTTTCCCATTGGTCAGGTGTGAACTGTCTGGAAATCTGTCTTGCTGGTGTAAATCTTGAGCCAGGCTGCGGTAACCCTTACACTCAGATAGGTTACGGTGTTAATGAGTAGGTGAATGTTAAAACTTCTACTAGCACAAATCTGTGCATTGCTAAAACTAACCCTACACGTGTTTGCTGTCTGCCCTGCGTTTCTCTCCCTGCCCCGCTCAGGACAGGGTCCCAGCAGCAGTCTCTGGTTGCAGCCCGTAACAAGGAGGTGATGCCAGCTTGTGCTCCTCCGGGAACGGCTGCGGCTGAGCCCGATCACTCCTGAAGTACTGGAAGCTCTGCCTCAGGTTAGACACTGTGCGGGTGAGTGCGAGGGGCTGGTATCCTGCTCTTGGCATCCTGCTGCTGTTTTCCTCACAACAAGGTCATTCTTTCCACCTCTTGTCATATTGCTTGCCTGCTTGAATCCCTCTCTCCCTCTCCAACAGCTTTCTTCTCTCCTTCTCCCTCACTTCAGCAAATCAGATGTACTTTTTGGCAGAAACACAGCCCTTGCTCTGGCCAGTTCAGGCCACTTCAGCTCTGCCTAGTTTTTGTCTGCATTTCTTTCCTAGAATAAATGGCGAGGGTTAGGCAGTGAGCATTAGCAGTGCTGCTTTCTCCTCCTTGTGCCTCTAGCCTCAGGGCAGGAAAGAGGGAAGGCTGAGGGTATGGAGCCAGCTCTCTGATGCCTAAAGGGACTTGTTTTGTCCTGTGGAGGAATCCTGACCGTTGGTATGTCCTACCAGAGGGAGGCCATCCCCACCCTCAGCAGGGATTTCCCTGCACGTACACACCGTGGCACCAGCAGGAGTTTGGCAAAACTGCCAGTTTGTCTGTTCTTGTCCCGTGGAAAACGAGGCTTGGGGGCCAGTGGCATGCAGAAAACACCTGCTGCTGAAGGGTGTTAACCCTTCGGTCTTGGGGGTTAGAGGAACCTGATGAAACANGAACTGCCAGCTTGCCTGTTCTTGTCCCCTGGAAAACAAGGCTTGGGGGCCAGTGGTGTGCAGAAAACACCTGCTGCTGAATGGTGGTATTAACCCTTTGGTCTTGGGGGTTAGAGGAACCTGATGAAACATGCTGTACCTTTCGCTTGGCAAAGCCATGCCCATCTGTCTGGTGTCTGGCTGGATGGGGGCAGGCAATCAGGCATGTTTTATAACGCCATTATTCCATTGCCTGGAGTATGATGTTTAGACATCTGTATTCATGCAGGAGGGTCAGAAGTCCTGATGCTAATGCTACTAATTATAATCAGGGCTAGGGAAGGTCACTCACAGGTAATAAAGATAGCACCACAAAAAGTGATAAAGAGCTAAAACCTCCTTCCACCCCAACTCCCCAACTCCGGGCCAATGCTTGATATCTCTACTACAAATCCTCTTATGGTGAGTGAGAATTTCCGCTGCTTCTGCACTCCAGGCAGGATTCACCAGATGTTAATAATGTGCTTATTTTCTCTAAGTGCTATTTTGGCATCGGTGTTAATTACAATTTATATTCTGCAACATTTACACTGGGAAAAGAACCCACCCTAATAGTCCCCAATTGGCAGAGCCGGGCTATTAAGCATAGCACCATATGTTCTGAGCAGAGCAATATATGGGACTCGGAGCCCACTCAGCGCTGAGACTCCAGCGTGCAGCGTTTAGAGGAGGAGAGGAAAACAGAGAGATGGGTGTTTTATTCCTAGCTTTTATTTAATATGAAATTCCCTCTCCTTTTCTCTAGTCTCTGTCCCTGTCTCTCCAGAAATCTCCCTCCCGCTATCTGTGAGCATCTAATGAGGTGATCGCTGAGCCTGCTGATGCCACTGTCCATAGTCTAAAATAAATGAATTCAATTACAGAAGGTGCCCTTCTCGCAGGGGCTGCCTCTGCAGGATTCCCCGGTCCTGCTGCTATGTTTTCTGCTGCACTCCAAATCAGATCTCCGATCTTTGGGGACTGCAGAAGAAATCTTTGCTTTGACCACCACCGAGGTGTCTGTGCGTCTCTGAGAGAAGGATATTCCGGGACAAGTGCCATTAGTGGGTAAAATCAGAAGTTTGCTGCTCTGCTAGTGTCCAAAGTCTTGTTTAGCGACGTGGCGTTTGGTCCCTGGGGGCTGGGAGGATCTAGACCTGAAGAGTGACGGTGGTTTTGGTGTGGGGGGGGTTGGTGGGGTTAAGTCATCAGTGTTTTGGTAGGTTTCTTAGAAGGACCGTAGGTTAAGGGATTTGCTTCCTGAGCTGTTTGCAAGGCTGATTTCACAGTCTCTTTAGAAAATGGCAGCGTATCCACTGCTCAGTTTGGGAAGGGGCTGTGTGGCAGCAGCCTGTCCCTTCAGGAGAGCTCGGACTGCAGTCGCTCGGCTGCTGGGGAGATGGTTCGGCAGGAGGAGAAGAGGTGGGAGTGAAAGGAGGCAGGGCAGGAGTGGCACGTGGAGCTCAAATAAGTCAGACACAGGGTGAGGCTTGGCCTCAGTTTCCCCACTTGTGAACGGGGAGGAGGGCTCACCTGCCTCGCACCAGGGAGCTCGCAGGGGTGCAGAGCGCTCCGCTCCCCGGGCGGGATGGTGCTGCTTTGGGAGGAGAGGGCACGGCTGGGCTGCTAATGCAGGCTGACGGGTGGCAGAGCAGCGACCCTGCTCGCTTTAACTCGCATGACTACCTCCTCCTCCGCCGCTGAGGCATGTGAGACTCCCGGGGGAGTGGGGCAGGATCCGTCCCTTTGCCTTGGTGATCTTCAGAGGCATCGAAGCCCTGGGGCGATGCATGGGAACGGGACTGGACCTTGTGGGGTGCTGGGTGCTTTCTCCCAGCAGCCCTTTTCTAGGATGGGGTATCCCGCTGTGGCTTTTCCATTTGTGCAGTTAGTCGGTGCGGAAGTTGTTTTGTCTGCTTGAGGGAGATGCAATCCCCCCGTGGCCAGTCCCAGCAGAGTGTCCAGCCAAAAGCCCCTCTGCCCTGTCCCCAGGGAGACCCATGTGGGGGGACACGAGCCACGCTGGGCATTGCGGAGGCGAATCTTCTTCCACTGCAGCTCTCCTGCCTCTGATGAGATGCGCAGGCAGCCCGGGTACTCCAGCAGGAGAATCATTTCCATAGAAACCAATTGGGATGTTGTACGGGGAATAATGATTAATAGCGAAGGGATGTTGCTTCAGGCCCTTTTCATTTTTTAGGGGGCAGCGAGGGACAAACCGGAGCACAGGTAGGGGGACAAGCAGGCTTGAAAACTAATGGCAACCATCCCTTCCATTAATTTCCAGGGCAGCTTCCCCTCTTCTCCTCCTCCCCCGCTCCCCCACTGCTGCTTCCCAGCTTTCGTCAAATTTTCAAAATGGCTAACCTGGTTAGAAATAATCATAATAATAAAACAGGATGGATGAGGTCTGACTACTAACATTGTTGCTGTTAGCAGCAGGATTTTAGCCATAAAACATGAAGCAAGGGAGGCATTGACCTTTCCGCTGTTTGAAATGAATGGAGACATCAATATCTATTGTTTTGTGGCATTGACCTCTGACGCTCTCATTTCACCCTCCCCCCCTTTTTTTTTTTAATTTCCCCCTGACACTCGAGGAAAGGGGTCAGTTTGTAGCATCTATCGATCCCGATCTTACTTGGCGATAGGGAAATAATTAGAATTTTAAAGATCACTGCTGCACGCTGGCAAAATACATACACAGCAACGCACGCTAAGCTCCCGCTTCCCGCGTTGCGTTCTCCCTCCTTCCTTGCAGAGATCCAAAGCTTTGAGATCTGAAGGAAGAGAGATCAATATAGGTTTAATCACGATGGGGTTTTTATTTCAGTTTTTTAAATGGTAAAGTGTAACGTTTTATGTTAATGTTGTCGGAGTCTGGCTGCCTGGTGCCTTGTTTTATTTATTGTTTTAAGTAGCCCCTTCTTTTGTGAACTTCATCTATGTACAGAGAATGTGAAATCAGGCATTGCTAATTAGCTGTATGACAATTAAGTAATGTAGCACAAAACCATTAGGACACTGGATTTGTTTTTGAAGTTTGTCCTTTGAAGTGGAAGCTGCAACTCCCTGCCCAAGGCTGCTGGGGGAAAATGTTTTTCTATCAAAACTTTCTTTGAAAATAAAATGTCAGTGTAAGAGTCCCTATTTCTGTCGTCTTTCCCTATAAACAGCGGGTGGAAATTGTTTCTCATTGTACAAACTGCTGGCATTGATAGAAAGTGGAATTCAGAAAAGCATGAAATGGGCAGTTGGGCTCCAAACGCCCTGGGTTCTGGTAGAGATGTTACCGAAACTGCGTGTTTGGCTTGTTGAAAGAGAACGATGCTGCCTTGGGAGAAGAGACCCAGGTCACAACCGATGCCCTGGAGGTGGCAAAGGGAGGTGACCCTCCAAACTGGGGGTGCACCCCCGGTGCCTGAAGTGCCATCGGAATGTGGCGCAGCCTGGTCACAGATACCGACGAGCTCCTCGGTTCGGGCTCCTCCATCCGTGTGCTCGTTTGACACTTGTGTTTGCATCTGGCCCTTTGTTCTAGTAGTGAGTCGAGTTCTGAATGTGCAACTTTTCATGTACGCTGGTGGCATGTGAAACTTCCAATAAAGAGTGGAACTGATTTTGAACCAGGTCTCATTGCCTCCTGCCTCTTGTTTCTCTTTAAAACCAAAGCCATCCTAGGAGGCACGCTTTGGTGTTAAGTTTAAGTGATGTGAGGTTGCTGTTGTGTGAGGTGTGCCTGGGTGCAGCCCAGTCTGGACTGGGAGCTGTGGAAGTGTGGCTGGCTGGGAGTGCTGGGGGGAGCGCTGCTGATGGGGTTTACAGCCCCATTCCCCCAGGTCTGAGGTTTGCGGATGCTGCTCTGCGCACCTTGGCGCTTGTGGCCATGGGCCCAGCTGCACATTAAAGAAAGAGCTATTTGGTGTTTAGGAAACGCCTTTCTTCTGTGGATCTCCAAGAACTCCACTGCTGAGCCGTGTTGCTGTGGGACAGAACAACCGTTAACCCTGCGTAAGTGAGCCGAAGTGACTTGAGAAGGTCCATCACTCTGAGAAGCTCCAGGCTACAACCTACGCCTTGCTCCAACCACTCCCACCCTCCAGCTTGGTGCAAAACGGTTCAGCTCATGTTAAATCAACTCCCTCCAGGTAGGTGAAGCTCTAGGAAATCACCCAAAATTAACGCGTGATCAGTTTTGACAAGGTAAGTCCGTGCAGGACTTCGGTGGCACGTGTGCTGAGGTCTCTCCCTGCAGTGATCCAAGCTCCTGCACCAGGCTTTGTGCCGGAGGGGATCACGGGCTGTGCTCTGTTGTTTTTCTCTCCTGGCAGGTCTGCTCAGAGCGGAGACCCTCCCTCCATCCCTCCTGCACTCGTGTTTAAGTTATGGATTTTATTGTTCCAATAACTTTTATCTGAACGCGGTTTTGGGGGAGGGAGGGAAGAGATAAGGAGGGAGGAGGCTGAGGAAAGAATGTGCTTTTAGACTCTGCTGAGCCTCCAGCTTTATCGCCGGGGCTTGCCACGGGGTTTCGGCATGAACGATCCCAGAGGAAGGCTTAAAGGGGAAGGGCTGTGGTCGATATGATACACTGCTGGGAGGAAACCTGGGAAAGGCCCACGTGGAGCAGCCCAGCTCCCAGTCGGTTCTGAGCTTGTGCCCTCTGCCAGCTTATCTGTTGGCACAGAGGGACGTGACTCGGTTTCCAGGAGGGAGAACTGGAGGAGGTATGAAAGGGTTGAGTGATGGAGAGCCCAGTTTGGCTGGGGGAGAGATCTCCCACAACCCCTGAGATGTCTCGGTGTGTTTCTGGTTTTGCCCTCACCTATATTTGAGCAAAGAGTGTTGATGTCTGTGAGGGGCAGTGGAAGACGGGGCAAGAGGCACTGCTGTGGGGAAGGAGGAGGCTGGGCAAGTGCCTCAAACCATGTCATGGCAATCCGAGATGGGTTTAAAGAGAAGAAAAAAAGAAATTAGGCGGGTTGCTTTTTGTTGTCTGGTTTAACTGGGCTTGCTGGGCAACAAGTGCCAGCCTGCTGGGAAAGCAGCAGGTCAGGGCTAACACCGCAGAGCTGCAGCCGGGGGGTCAGGCAGAGGATGGCCAGTGTGGGGGCTGATGCACATGGGGCGTGAAGAGGTCCTGGAGATCCAGCAAGAAGGCAGGGGTGAAGCATCCTTAACAATGTCTCTGGCCATGGAAAGAAGCTGGGTTAAGGGTTTGGGGAGGACATTTCAATGGCCCCGATGATCCAGTTCTCCTCTGCCTGTGGGGGTCTGGTCCTCTCCTCACTCTGCAGAGTCTCCTGCTGCCGGATGCCTGAATGCTGCAGGTCAGGATGGAAGCGTGGATGAGCACTGATGCTGCTCTCCAGGCTGCTCCACCTGGTTTGTTTTTCATAACCCTCATCTCCCACCAGCTGCTCTTCAGCATCTGATGGGAAATGGGTGGGAGCAGCTCAGAGGGGGCAGGTCTGTGGGGCGCTGGCAAGACCACCCCCAGCCCCTCACTCTCAGCCCACAGCAGGGAACGCTCCTTCCGTCTGCTGGGACCTCTGGGAGGTCTCTAGGATGGCAGCAGGAGAGGTCCTGCAGGTCCCTGGATGGATTTTGGAGCAGCGTGTGCATCGCTGGCTCCGAGGTGGAGGGAGGGAGAAGGGAGGATGGAGGAGAGCAGCCGGATTGCTCCATCTTCATCTCCTGGAGGCTTTGTCTGTGGCTGCAGGATGCAGCTGATGATTTCCAAGGTGCTAATTCTGTGCTTTGCCACCTCCCAGACCCTGGTGACAGCCCCTGCCCAGGGCTGGCAGGTGAGGCAGTGGTGAGGGACACACGCACGGTTGAGATTCTGCTGCTGGAGTGGGAGGAAAGTCTTGGGAGGGACCAGCAGAGGAGAAGTGGTGTTATAGCCCCCGTTCGGTCCCCACGATCCATCCCTCTTTGTCCTGTCCCCATGGGACATGCGATGGCTCTCGCGGAGGTGTGGGCTGTCCCACCAGGCAGAGGTTTGGAGCGGGGTGGTCCTGGGGGACAACCCTGGGGCTGGGGCCGTGGTGGCTTTCTGGTTGGAATCCAGGGTTCTGTTCCCAGTTCATGGCGCTGGACTTTTCTTTCTGGTGTGCCAGTGGAGGTCTGCATGGAGTGGGAGAGCCACGGCGAGGGGAGAAGAGGAGGAGAAGGACGAGCTTTCTCTCTCTTATGAAGCACGGCTGGATGGAGAAATATTTCTGAACAAACAAGTCTCTTGTCCCTGTCTCCTGGAAGCCGCATTTATCAGAGTACCATCGCTGTCCTCTCTTCTTCCCCTCGATGAACGGGAATTAAAAATACAACTAATAAAACCCTTTTACTTTCTCCAGGAGGAGAAAGAAGAAGGAGGAAAAAAAAAAAAAAAAGAGCCTTGAAAATGCTAAAGGACATAAAGGGCATTCATGAAAGGGTTGGATGGTGGTTATTGCAGCAGGGGGAAAAACAACATTATTTCACTGCGCAGATAAAAGGAAGTGGAAAAGCAGCATATTTATAGCTGGGGAGCCTGGATTCCTTGTTAAGCCGCTATTATCAAATTAATGTCAAAATGCATCAAACAGGCACGAGTGTTCTGGGCCCCTTATGCAAAGTGCTTGCAAATTGGTTACAAATACATTTGTTTACAGGGTACGAGGCAGGAGCGAGGTAATTAGTCATTGTAGCAGGGTTGGTTTGTGTCTTTTTTTTTTTTTTTTTCCCCAATTTTTTTTGGCAATTACACAAACAAGCTGTTTTGAAGTATAAATACGTGCTGCGTTACAGCCCCTTTAAAAGGGAATCAAATAGGAATTGCGGGATGCGGAGGGCTTGGCGGGAGCGGTGTGGAGCGTCGTTCCTTTCCTCCCCGGCCTCCGTGCGGATGCAGGAGCCATCGCTGGGAGCTCGGCGGTGTGAAAATCCATCCGAAAGCATCAGGAAGATGATACATGGGTGGAAAGGGAACAGATTGCATTTTTGGGTTCTCTTTGGGGCTGATAGCTGCCCCTCGGATGGGGCACGGTGCTGGGATGGGGATGGCTGGAGCTGCTCCAGCTCACCGAGTGCTTGGGATGCTGTGGAGCTGCGGCTGCATCCCGTGCTGGAGTCTGGCCCTTTGGTACGGTACCCGTCAAGGGTTCAGCTGCCCACCTGTATCGTGGGAATTCTCTCTGGGCTGGAGATATTTTGGGGCTCTGTGACTATCAGCAGCTGCCAGCTCAGGTGACGAACCAGCTTGTGCCCAGCTGGTGGGTACCAATGGGATTTTGGGGGATGCTTGGACGCAGAGAGCATCCCCTGGGTGGGCAATGGCATCCGCTGCGCACGAGGAACAGGGTCTGGTGGGAGCTCCCCCAGGTGAACGTCTCTTTGAGGCTTTTTTCACCAAACCAGAGCCCGTGCCTCCCAACCCTGTTGCTGAGGAAGCAGGAAAGCTTATCTGACCCGCAGTGGTGGGAATGGCTGGGGAAGGGAATTCACTTGGGGGGAAGATGGAAAGTTCCTGCTGCCCTACATCTTAACGCGTCCCATTCTGGGAGTAAATTACACCCCTGCCACTCGGGGAAGCTGATAATTGAATCCCCTCTGGTGGGGGAGGATAAAGCCAGGGGGGTTTTACTACCACTATTATTATTTTTAATTTACTAGGAAAAAAAAAAGGAGAGAGGACGAAACAAGTTGTTGCCCCTCTTGTGCCCACGGCCCCAACATTTCTTGGTGGAAGGTGAGCAAACAGCCCTGCGGCTGCTTCTCCGTTTGGATGAGTTTCTGGTAAATCTGCCCTTCAGGCTGGAATAACCCTTCTGAGCAGGTCCTGCGCTACCAGAGGTTCTGGGAACATTGAGTTTAATGCCGTCGTAAAACCCTGCTGCGGTTTCCATTCCCTCGAGGGGGGCAGTGACCGTGCAGGACGGCTGTGCTCAGCACGGCTTTCGGACCAGCGCTTCCCAGCCGGCAAAGCCTGGGCTGCGTCAGATCACAGAGTCACAGAGTGGTCTGGGGTGGAAGGGACCTTAAAGCCCATCCAGTGCCACCCCCTGCCATGGGCAGGGACCCCTCCCACTAGCCCAGGTTGCCCAAAGCCTCATCCAGCCTGGCCTTGAACCCCTCCAGGGATGGGGCATCCACAGCTTCTCTGGGCACCCTGGGCCACTGCCTCACCCCCCGCACAGGAAAACATTTCTTCCTGATATCTCACCTCAACCTCCCCCCTTTCAGCTGAAAGCCGTTCCCCCTCCTCCTGTTGCTACACTCCCCGATGAAGAGTCTGTCCCCATCTCTCCTGCCATGGTGTGGATGGAGCTGGGTGGCTTCCTGAGGTTCCTTCTGGGACCTGTCTTCTCAGAAACCCTTAGGCTTGGTGCAGCTGGCGGGACATGAGCTGGGTTGGGCTCCGCAAACCACGTTCATGATGGTAGTTAATAATTCCAAGCGCGATGAAGAGGGATTTTGTGTCTCCAGCCTCTCAGCTCTTTGTGGTTTGCAGATGTTGGGCATGACACATTGCTGAGTGGGAGGTGAGGACCACCGAGAGGGCGAGGCTTTCACCAGCCTCTTGCAGAAGCATTTCTGATGCTTGCACTGGGTTTTATTTTTTTACAATTTAGGGGTAACATTCCTCAGCACCTAGGACCTGCTTGTCTGTGGTAACTTCAGACTCCAAGTGTCTCTTTACCATTTTCCTTCTTGTCTTGTTGACTTTCGCAGCCTCCTTTGCCATGGGTGACCGACTCCGTCAGGATCAGGGTGTATNTGCTGAGTGGGAGGTGAGGACCACTGAGAGCCTCTTGCAGAAGCTTCTCTGATGCTTGCACCGGGTTTTATTCTTTTACAACTTAGGAGTAACATTCCTCAGCACCTAGGACCTGCTTGTCAGTGGTACCTTCAGGCTCCAAGCATCTCTTTACGATTTTCTTTCTTGTCCCGTTGACTTGTGCAGCCTCCTTTGCCATGGGGAGGGTGACTGACTCCGTCAGGATCAGGGTGTATGATTTTGAGGAACGTTCCCATTTCCAGCGTAATCCCCCCACACCCTACAATCTCCGTGGGAGCACGGCTCAGCTGCTCTGCCAACGTGTGAGCAGCTCGTTGCAATCAGGCTCTAACTAGGTGCCCAGTTGTTCTAATCAGAATGTCTCTCTGCATTTGTAGCAGAGGTAAGGCTCTGGTTTGACCGTCACCTCCTGTTATTGACGGTGACTGTGTCAGGGGAACAGATCCTGACCCGTTTTTGGGGTGTTTCAGGCTTGCGTTTCTTGCGCAGGGTTGTGCCAGCATCTCCTTGCTCTGATGGTTGGGAGCAGACCTCAAATTCCCACCCCCTTCCAGTTACACTGGTTTGTACCATGCTCTTGGGTCGGTGCTGACCTTCAGCTGGAGGAGCTCTTCTGCCCTGCTCAGGATTTTACTCCCCCTGAAATATTTCCCTTGCGGGTGAAGTTCCCCCAGTGTCTGGTCCAATGGCACTTGTATTCCTTTGCCTTTACTGCAAACACTTCTCAAATTTAAAATCGCTTTTGCCTTTCCACCCATCAGTGGCTCTCGATCAGCTCCTGATGTCCCAGCACCCCCAGGTCCATCCCTGCCCCACTGCTTTCTGTGCAGGCTGCTGCCTTATACCTGCAATTTGTCCCCACTGAGTGTGACCCCTTCCCCACCATGCTGCTGGTGGCCACCTCCCTTCCATCACGGGGCCAGTTCCTGGGGGAAACCGGCTTCTCCTCCCAGACCTGTTCCCCCTGACGTTCCCTTTTGTGCTAGGATTAGCTGGGATCCCAGGACTGATCTTCCTTTCTCAAGAAAGTCGGGTGGTGCTGGGGAAATCCACTATGATCTCACTCTCTGAAGGTGTCGGTGACAAAATATTGGTCCCATGTATATTTCTGCTTTACACAGCATCTCTCTAAACGGGTTTTAGAGCCTCCGTTTACTCCTGACGCTGGGCTGGCAGTCTTCCCTTTCTCCCTTGAGTTGCTTCCCCCGTTCCTAACGATGGGGATGCCGTTTGCCACCCTTCTGGGGACACCACTCATATCCGGCTAACGCCGTCTATCCAAACCCTGCAGTTCTTGAGATGCCCCCTCCAACGTGCTGGGCTGGAGCTGGAGGAGATCAGATCTTCTGAGGATGCCAGAGGCTCCTGGGTCCATACCTCTTTCCCTGGGCTGCAGGATGCGCGTAGGAAGAGCAGCTGCTCCTGACGGCCCCCAGCCCGTCCGGTGAGTGGTGGGGTGGTGGGCACTGGGGCACTCGGTGGAGATGTGTTAGCTGGTGTGCTCACCCTGTGCTTGGTTAGTCATGGGAATCCAGCTCCATTTGTAGTCTTGGATTAGAAAATAAATCATTAAAAGACTCAAAGAAAGCTTTGAGGGCTTCTAAGTTCCAGCAGGGAACCAGGAGCTGCATCTTTTTGAGGAAGACCAGGATGCTCAGAGTTTTCCCCCTGTCCTGGTGCTCTGGGAAAGTCCTGTGACTCCCAGTTCGCTTTCTCCTTCCCTGCTGCAGCCCTGCCAGCCCCAGCGTCACCCAGTGCCTGGATGGGGTCAGCTGGGGAGGGACAAAGGGCCGGGGGGTGACCGGGGCTGGGGGGACGGAGAGCGGGGCTGGGGGGACGGAGAGCGGGGCTGGGGGTACGGAGAGCGGGGCTTGAGGAATGGAGGGATGTGCTGGAGGGACGGAGGGATGGGATGGAGGGGCGGAGGGATGGGATGGAGGGTTGTGCTGCAGGGCGTGGAGTATCGCGTGGTCTCCTGGATGGGCAGGTTTGGGTACTTGCAGATGCTCTGTGGGGATGCTGATGGTGAAGTTTTTTGGTGAGGAAGAGCACAAGCTGCCTCGGGATCACCGACCACGACCAAGTCGGTACCTTCTGCCCTCGGGGCAAGACGCATCTTTGATGCGAACACTTTGCAGAACCTTGATTTACACCCAAACGAGCTGGTGGCTTTGACCCGGGGCTGCTGCGTTGGCGTGTTGAAGGTGCGTGTACACACACGCAGGCGTTTGTGCCTCCGGGCAAGGATGAGAGAACAAACGTGACAGATGTTGGTGGCTGCCGGCGGCGGGGATGCTGCGGAGAGGAGTGCGCCAGCAGGACCTGAGCAGAATAGCGCCCGGGTAATGAGCACGGGAGCGGAGGCAGGAGGAGAGCGTTTCGGAGTGGATGAATTTTTGTTGTTTCTGGTGAAATCTGTGGATTCCCTGGGATGGGGAAGGCTGGGATGCAGCTCTGGGTGGCTGGAGGTGCAGAGCCTGATGGTTTTGCCTTGGTGGGGTGGGATGATGGGGCAGGTCAGAGACCCGTGCTGGATTTATCTTCTGTGCTGTTAATTAACGTCGCAAAGGTGAAGCCGTTCTTGTAGAGACAAATCAGTGTGGGACCAGCGTGGCAGTGACGCCCAGGCTGCCTTTGGAGCTGAAACCCTTCAGTTTCCAAATGTGCCCAAAGTGCCCCAGGACCATACTTGGTGTGTCCCTCGGTGGCTTCTTCCCCCAGGTCCGGAGGGGATGGAAATGCTGGTCCCCCCAGAGAAGAGGGGTTTCCCGTAGGATGGAGGTGTCCAAGGTTTCTTAAACATCACAGTTGGCTGGTCCTTGAGCTTGTTGAGCAAGTGGCCAAAGGATGAAGAGGTTTCCTCCAGGCTGAGGGTCTGGGCTTGGGTCCCACCGTTGTCCTCCCAAGTGGCAGGAAGGGTGTGGAGATACGGGGACAGTCACAGCACCAGGGCTGGGGGACAGCACGGACATGGGGAGGTTCTGGGGACATGCCCAGGGTTTGCTTTGCTCCATTTGCAGCCTGGAGCTGGTGGATCCTTTACGGGGGTCACCGAGGCGGCTGCCCACCTGACACGGCAGCAATTTTTGCTGGTGGTGAATGTGAACCCAGCATCCTCTTCCTCTGCCCGGGGAGATGCGGGGGGACCCACACACCAGCTGGGCCGGCGATGTGGCCGCTCTCGATAAGCCACTCCGGTTCCTGCTCCTGCAGATTTACAGCCGGGGAGCGGGTCGGTGGGGACCGCGCTTTTTTTGGGCGGTGATTTATAGCGGAGAAGGGCGGCAGCTGCTTCCCTCTCTGGCAAGGTCTCGGCCATGGCAGCGGGTTTTACGGCTGCTGTGACTAAGCCGTGGGCGAGTTAAAGGCTCAGCCAAGGTCACCGCACAGTGGGACACAGGCAGGTCCCTTTCTTGGCCCTGAGCTGTGGCTCAGGGGATGTCCCTGTCTCTGACCCCATGTGCTGAAGAGTTTGAGGTTCTCAGACCCGTGTGGGAGGTGAGACCCCCTCCAAGCATCACTAAGCGATGCCGGCGCTGCCCCAGCTGCTTTTCCATGTGTCCCTTTGACACAGACTGAGCAATGCCATGAGGGATGAGCTGCGACGGGCGAGGAGGAGGAGGATGATGAAGAAGAAAAGGTCAGATGCCATCACTGCGCTCCCTCCACGCACCCGGGTGAGCTCCCCAGCTCTTCTGGTTTGTTTTAGAGGCAGCGCAGGGGCCCCAGAGCCCTGCAAACCCTTTACGCTGAGGATTTTATTGGCATGTGGAAATAGTTTGGTCTGCTTTCAGATCTGGCTGATCACTAACCTTCCCACCCCCCTTCCCCCAAAAAGGGCTGACAACCGCAGGGGACTCAACCACGCTCATCTTCCTCCCTCTTTCTTTATTCTCCCTACATTGTTCTCCGAAATCCCATCTACTGCTTCTCTCCCCTCTCTTCTCTGCTTTCCCTCTGCCCAAACCTCTCCCAGGGATGCTGGCGGCCGCTCCTGCCTGCTGACTGCCACCCCGGATGGGTTGAGGGATGTAATAAATCGCTCCCTCATCAAAACTGGGCAAAATTGTCTAGATTAACTCCCCAAGCCCACCTCTCCGGGCTGTCCCAGGCCAGGTGGGGTGGCTGCGGGCTGAGGACCACTTGCCTGAACACCCCAGGAACCAGCAGCAGCCGGGTGAGGATGAGGAGCGAGAAGTGGAGGAAGGCAGCGTGTGACACCCGCGAGCGAGTCCCTTCTGGGCGGTGGGAGAACCCTCCCGTGGGCTTTGTCCTTCTTCGGGTGGGCTCTGGCAGCCCAGAAAGCAGTCTGCGCTGGTCTGGTCCCTCCTCCTTCCCCCGATGCCTCTCCAGGGGACCGTGCCTCCCAGTCAGCATCTCCCTGGGTGATCACTTTTTTTTCTTTCTTTCTTTTTTTTTTTTTTAATAATTTTAAATGCATGAATGGCAATTCAAGGGAAAATAGAAGAAATGGTGATTATTGCTGAGGATCTCAGCTCAGCCCCAGGAGATGTGTTCCTTTTGTGGAACGAAACATCCGTCAGGGAACAGTCATGCAAATTTCTTTTTTGCTTTTCTTCTTTTTTTTACCTATTTCATTGATCCGGAGCCTATAGCAGTTGGCTCGTGGAGGGAGAGGATTGTTAATTTAGTCTTGCAAAGTCTGGGTTGGTGGAGGATGGGGGTTTGCTGGAGCTCCTGGCTCAGGGGGATGCTTGTGGGGGACAGCGGCAGCATGGGCTGGGACACCAGTCCTCAGAGGGAACTGGGAGAGGGGTTTGCTCTGGTCCATGGGCACCGTGCACTGCTCCAGGGACAGTGGGAAAGCACCAGCCAGCTCGGCCAGAGCTGCTCTGCACCACAGGAAGGGACAAGGACCCTTGGTCACGCCGCGGGGACAGTCACCCCCATCCCTGGGGTGCTGCTCACCAGCCCCGAGGAGCCGGTAAATGTGTGTAAACCCTTCAAATCACAAGATGGGCTTAAAAAACTCCAACTATGAGTTTGTATTTGGTTTTATTATCATGATGAGACTCTTCAGTATGTCTGGATGTTTTCAGGAGCCACCTGCCAAGGTTTTCTCTGCAGTCGGGCGGTTTGGGGTCCCGCAGCTTGCAGCGGGGTGTGTTATTGCTGTTTCTGGTCGGAGAGAGGCGATTCCAGCCCCGCTGCTGGCTGAGCATCCCTGGCTGTGCCTGGGGGAAGGTGGCAGGCTGCCTGGTGTGGTTTGAGTCTTTTCCTTCACCAGTCTGTCCTTCTGGGAATTACAAGTAGACGGAGCTGCCGGGGCAAGAGCCAGGAGCTGGTCCTCTCGCTGCTGCAGAGGCTTTTCTGCTCGGCTCGAGGGCAGAGCCAAACTCCCGGGAGCAGGAGCGGGTCCAGCAGCCGGAGCCTTGGCACCAGCGTGTTGCTGCTGATTGTCACCATTCTCATCCCCTGCATCCCTGCAATCCTGATTCTCTTCGCTTCTGCTGGAAGCATTGCTTCATCGCTTGAGAAAATGTCTTTTTTTCACTTGAACTGGGTATATTGGGGTTATTTTTCCCCCCAAGCCCCTCTCTGTGTGTCTCTGCAGGACAGCTCTGGTCTGGGTGCAGGAGGCAGGGACCAAACCCTCGGGCTGGTGACTCTGGGTGAATTCCGACGCACATGGATGTCCCCACCATGGGTGCCCCCACTACGTGGGTTCGTGTGGTTGGAGAAGAGCCACCGAGCAGTCAACAAACCCGGGAGACACCTCATTAAAGCAATTTGGGGGATATTCATCCAAACAGGAACGTGAATTTATTTTGCTCGCATTGTCTGTCCTCTTCTGCAAAGCTTCCAGCAGATAAATTTGTTGGTAGGAAACAGAAAATCTGGGGATGTCCAGGAGCTCTTGGCTGGAAGCGGAGCTGGGTGGTGGGAATCCAATGATCCGCTGCCTCCATCCGCTCGCTTCTGCATCGCCTCCAGGGCCCGTTGCAGCTCGGGGTGTTTCTTGCACTACAGATGCTAAATAATCCTAACAACACCGTGTCTTCCCGAGCTGCGGACTCATCCTGATGGTGATTTTTCCTGTCGTTTCAGGTATCGCCTCCTTTCCTGGGGCTTTTCCTCAGCCCAACAACGACTTGTCTGAATAATTCAACTTTAAAAATTCCGGGATGGCAAATAAATGCGGGATAATTGCTAACAGCTCGCAGGCAATCCGCTGCCAGAGGAAGGCTAAACTCCTGGTGAATTATTTATCCGCTATGAATTATTCG
This sequence comes from Syrrhaptes paradoxus, assembly GCA_013400615.1. Taxonomy (NCBI): domain Eukaryota; kingdom Metazoa; phylum Chordata; class Aves; order Pterocliformes; family Pteroclidae; genus Syrrhaptes; species Syrrhaptes paradoxus. The sequence goes on from VZTO01001358.1 coordinate 114,365, forward strand.
CTCAGGTCCTGTTACGGAAGAAAAACTCCTTCCCAACCTTTGCCTGCCAAAGGACCTGGCTGGGGGTGACCCTCCTGCTGCTGACTCAGCCCTTTCCCCGCTGCTCCCGCTGCCTGCACCGCTCGGCAGAGAAACATCTCTGGGGAGCTGGCTCCTGCCCCACGCAGTCCCTCGGCTCCTCTGTGGACCCACAAGTGTGGGGCAGAGCAGTCTGTGTCCCCATCCCTGGGGTTGTTGGGACCTGACCCCTCTTTTTTGGCTGCGCTGGAGCCATCGTGCTTCCCCGTGGTGTGGCCAAGCCCCGGTGTGGGTCCCACCGGGAGGTGAAGGCATCCTTCTGGTGGGGTCTTGTCCCCCCGGTGCAGCCCTGCCTGAGGGATCCGTGCCCCCATCACAGCCCCTGCGCCTTGGGGAGAAGGAATGGAAAGCATCAAGCACTTGGGAAAAGGCAGCTTGGCTCCGGAGAACTGCGGCCGATGGCTGAACCAGATCCCATCCCAACATCCCAAGGAGGGTCTCCGTCTCCGAGTCTGGTGTCACATCTGATGCCACTGAGTGTTTTCAGTGCCTGGAGAAGCTCTGAGCAAGCATCCTCTTGGATACGTCATCCAAGGGGCAATGTGGGGGTACCCCAAGGCAGCCCCAGCCATGCTGCTGGGTGCCTGGGGGCCTCCAAGAGCTTCGGGTCACATTTGCATCCTTCAGGGTGGGTACAAGGGTCTTGCCCCCAAACCATCCTGGGGCTGCAGAGATACATCTCTCCGCGGCAATCACACGCTGCCGTACGATGGGAGCCTGCGCGGCTCCAACTGGGGGAGATGGACAGCGCTCCCCGGGTGCTCTTCCCACCTCTGAGTCCTGGAAATCGCAGCTGGAGTGGGGATGGAGCGAGGGATGGAGTCAGGAGAGGGATGCAGGCTGGAGGTTTCCATGCTCGTTAGGTTAAATGCGGTTACACCGCGAAGTGGTCCAGGATGATGTCTCCCAGCCTGTCCCATAGCAACGGCCTCTGGGATGAACTGGTGCCTGGGAGCTCTCCCCTGGCCGTGGGTGATGGTCTCTGTGGATTTGTGGGCATCCTGCTGCTCCCTCCTCCCACCCGGGACACAGAAATTACCCTCGGAGGTGAGGAGCTGCCTGGGCTCATCCATCTCCATTTGCATCCCAAATAAGAACAAAAAAAAAATCAGGAGAAAGATGACTATTCAAAGAGCCTTTTGGCTTTTTTACATCATCCTCTGGGGGTGGGAAACTCCAGGCAGGTACTAGGAATAAATCCTTCTGGCTACCTGGATGTAAATCAGGAAGGAGATGATGGATTTATGGGAGCCGGGTCTGATTCACGCTCCCGGGGCTGGTCCCTGCAGGTCGGCGCGTGCCCCTGGGGAGGTGAAGTGCCGGATGGGGACCGGAGCCACCCCCGAGCCAGCATCCTGCTGCAGCCGAGGTGGGACTGGGGCTGTGTCTGGGTAAGTTTCTTTGCTTTTTAACCCAAGTTCAGGGAATTTAGGGTTTGTTGTGGGTTTTTTTTTGTTTTTTTTTTTTGCTTTGCCCCTTTCTGCTGATGTTCAGCAAAGCACGGCTGCTCGGGCACGGGTCCCGAAGCGCAGCGATGCCCTGCTGGGGGCTGACTTTCTGACTTGGTGGGGAAAAAAGGTTTTTGAGTCGCTCCCAGTGATGCTCTCCCCATCCATCCTTCCTTCTCCTCCATCCATCCTTCCTTCTCCTCCATCCATCCTTCCTTCTCCCCGATCCCGAGAGCCAGCAAGGACTGGCTGCCAGTGGGGTTGGTGGCTCCGTGGAAGCGGGGGAGACTCTGCCTTGGGAAAATCCTTCTCCCAGGGCTTGGAAAGTCCCCAGGAGGGGTGATGGGGGGGTTTGTCCTGGGTCTGGGGCTTCCCGTACCAACCCATCCCATGTTCCCGGCCGTGGTGGGGAGGAGCGGGCTCGGGGGGGCTGTTGTTATTCCCTCTCATGTCGCAGGAAGGATTTCTGCGAGTGCCATAAACCCATCACGTGGGCAGAGCCTGGGTGAGCTCTAATTGCTTCGATTTGCATAATGAGGCGAGGCTCAGCATCCTGCTGATATCTGAAAGGAGAAAATCAAAATCAGCTCCAGATAAACAACTCTCCCCCCCCACCCCATCCCTACCCCCACTCCTCATTTGCACATTTCTCTCCCTTAATGCAGATTTTTCAGCACTTGGGGCTTCTCCAGAGCATCCTGACCCCTCCCAGGAGCCCTCCCCAGGGAGTAGGGGCGCTGGGTGCTCAGGGGGGTGCTGCTCAGAGGGTTTCCCCAAGTGGGAGCCCAGAAAGCGTCACTTCAGCCTGGTGTCACCACAGCCTGGTGTCACCGCAGCCTGTGTAGGGACTGTCCCGCCTGGGGACCATGGGCCAGCCGGGGTACAGTCCCTGTGATAGCCCCGAGTGTCCTGATGGCTTCTGGGGACCTGCCAGGAAGGGACGGGACAGGAGGGGACCCTCCCTCACCTATGAGCCCCCCAGGATGGCAGGAAGGGCTTTGCTTGCTCCTGCCCTGGGGCCCTCAGAGGACCTGGAACAAAGGTCCAGAAGGACCTGAGAGAGGGGGTGACGTCCCCTGGCTGGGCTGTGACACCCGCCCCTGTCCCCAGAGCTGCTGTAAGCTTCTGTAAGCCCCCTCCTCCCCTCACCCACAGCCCAGGGGACCGGGAGCCTCCCTGCTCCTCCTGCCCCCTTGAGTCCCCAAGGTCCCTCCCAGCAGCCAAACCCGAGTGTCCCCTTGGCCCTGGAGGGACCTCGGGGCATCACCAGGACCTGCTTGTCCCCCGTGGCTTTTGGGACCTGGGGGGGCTGTTCTGGTTGGGGTGCCAGGGCGGGTTGCACCCTTTGCCCCAGGAGGGACAATGCCTCGGTCACTTGAGGCCGGGTAGGAGACACCACCGCATCCCCTCCCTGGGCAAACCAGCTCCTTCCTCCTCCTCTTCCTCCCTCTGAACCCCTCGCTGCCCTTCGGGGGAGAAGTGCTGACTCCAGATGTTTCCCTAAATGAGAACCTTCTGCAAACAGCGCCGGTTTATTTTCATATCGGGAGAAAATGGAAGGGCTGTTCTGATGATGATCATTCATGTTCTGCAGCCCGTGCTGGCTGCGGGGGCTGCCGTGCTGGCGGGAGGGCGGATGGACAGACAGACGGATGCTTGGGGAAGCCGTGTCCCCCCTCCATCCCCTGCTCCCCAGGTGCGTTGTTGGGCTGGTTGGCTCTGGCCAGCTCCATTTCGTCCCATTCCGGCGGGTTGGGGACAGCAAGTGCCCTTGGTGTCCCCTCCCTTCCCCAGCCCTGGTGGCCTAGGGGTGAGCTGGGAGGGGGGGGACGGTTCTGGGACCCCTGGGAGTGGGGGCTGCGGTTTGGCAGCACCGGGAGCACGAAGCGCCCGTGCTCAGGGACACACAACGATAGAAAGATGGAGGTAAGTGAAAAAAATCTCTGTGATCCCTCCTGAGCCAGCTCCTGTTTGTCCAGGACCAGTCTCTCAGTGGGATGCTCTTGCTGCTCCTGTGGTCCCCTCAAAGTGAGCCATTTCCTCCCCCCGGCCCCCGTTTTACTTGAGCTGGTGATGCTCCATGGGCTCAGGCATCAGCAGCTGGATCTGCTTTAACATTTGCTTTCAAACCAGCAAAGCTCAGCTCCCCCAAACCCACCAGCATCCCACCAGCACCCCAGCCCCTGACCCCAGCGCCTGCTCCCATCCTTTTTGCCTTCCTGGCCCATTGGTGACCTTCAGCCTGCAGCGGGGCAAGGGGACAGGGACAGACCCCGCTGCTCCCCTGCCAAACCCACAGGCAGGGCTGTCACCCACACCCCCACCCCACATGGCGATGGTCCCCCCGTTCCCTTGGCCCTCGTGTGCAAAACCCACCCCTCGGACCTGCAAAGGGGAGCAGCGATGCTTCCTCCCAGCCCCTCCTCATCCTCCAGCCCCCGGAAAAGCCAAGTGGGGCAGGATGGAGAAAAGGAGAACCTCTGAAAGTGGAGAAAAATCCCCCCAGCGGCTTTTAATGGGGGGGGAAGAGGGAACAAGATGGGGCGAGAGACTCTGAGCATGACTTAGCCGCTGTTTCCAACAAGCGAGCGTGTCCGTGTGTGTGTCTGTGTGTGTGTCCGTGTGTGTGCTGGCTTTCCATCGGGCTGATGAAAGGACCGGGAGCTCTTGAAGCCGAAGCCAAGGCGAGTAACCTGTGGCTGTCCCAGGGGGGTGGCGGGGATGGCGGGGGGAGGCTGTTTACTCAAGAGCAGCAGGGATGCTCTGCCAGGAGCCGGGGCGGGCGGCTCTGCGGTGGGAACAGCTCGCTGCGGAGGGGCTGGGTTTCAGCATCCCAGCGAGGAGGGATGCCAGCCCGGCAGCTCCACCATCAGCCCCCAAATCGGTGGTCCAGGGGGATGCATCGGCTGGGGATGCAGGATGGATGGGGGTCTGCCCCCTCCCTGGGTCCCTGCGGCTGAGCCGGGGGTGCTGGGGGTGGTCCCCATGTTGGTGGGGCTCCCCGGGACTTTGGTGGAGCAACCACAGCCCAGACACCAGCTGGGAGGTGGTGGCTTTGTGGTGGCCATGGTCCCTTGTCCCTTCTGCCCCAGTATCCCCCAGTATTCCCCAGTAAAAAGGGCTTTTCCTCCTCCCACGTGGACAAGAAGCTCCCTTGGCTATTTTTGCCCTGCCCAGGGTCTTGTTTGCACCCCACCTGCAAATTCCCAAGGGCTCCCTGAGCTCCCTCATCACCCCCATGCTGCGTTGGGGGATTTATATTTAATTCTTATTTATTTCTTTGGAGGTTTGTCCCTGTCATTGCCGCTGTNGCAGTTTGAGTTCACGGGGTGTAGAAAACGGGGGGGATGAAACGGCGGTGGGGCTGGGGGGGGGGACACGCTCCGGCTGGAGGGTCCCAGCCTGCCTCCAAACCCGCCGGGCTGGGGGGAAGGCGAGGGGGCTCGAAGGACGTTTCTCCCCATATGGTGTGTATTACAAGCTCCTTTCTAGTTGTAAAGATTTATTTAAAGCCTTTCTCACCTCCCCCCCCGCCCTTCCCCATCCCTCTTTCATTGACAAATGAACATCTGGGCTGAATGCTGCCCAGATCCTAATCAAAGCATTTTTCCAGGGCCGTTGTCTGCCTTTATGGCTATCTGCTTTTCGGATTCTCCGCAGTTTCAATGCACTTGGCAATTCAGCCTGTAAATACCCCCTCGCCGGGATTTATGATTCGAGCTAATGTGATTTTTTTTTTTTTTTTTTCCTCTTTGCCTCTCGATTCGTTTGTTTGGTTTCGTTTAATGACATTTTCTTGTCTGTGCATAACTTAGGGCATGAAGGGATTTTTTTTTCCCCCCTCCCCTCTTTGCAGTGGGTTATTAACAATTAGCAAAAATGGCTTTTTTTGGGGGGGACACTGCTGGTGAGGACACTGGGGGGCCAAAGCAGCCCTGAATCTCTGATGAGCATCCCCTGCTCATTCTGAATCATCTTTTTTTCTTCCAGAAAGCTTGTTTTTGGAGGTTTTGCCGAGACAGCAGCTTTCCAGCAGGGCGAAGCCGACCCCTTTCCACGATGCTCAAGGGCTTCTTCTGCACGGAGAGGCGGCGTGAGCCACAGCCCAGCCGGGAAAAGCCGTTTGCTCCCTGAAATGATGCTCGAGCGGCCGATCAAGGTGCTGGGATCTCATTCCCTCAGACCTGATTTTTCCCCTGCAACTTCCAGTTGGGGAGTTAATATTTCAAATACTGCTGGGATGGCGAATAATGTCTGTGGTGTCCCAGGTGCTGTAGGAAAGGACAGTGCTTGAACCTGTTGCCAGGGCAAAAAGGCAGAAAAGTCCCTTTAGGGCAAATAGGGGGACTTGCAGGGGACATGGCACGGGGTCCCCTGCATCAGTCCCCATCCCTGAATGAGAAGAGAGCTGGGAAACATAAAGATGATTTTTTTGGGGTATATTCAGAGCACATCCATTCCTGCTGCATCCCTGTGGCAGAACGGCGAGGCTGGTTATTTACTCTGCCGGACGCCTTAATTAAGGTGTTTTCAGGCCCTTTAAACCATCCGGGAGAGGTTTGTTTATCCAGCAAGTGCACGGGGTAAACGGTGATATTAATTAAAAATGTTCTCCTAAGAGAGGGAGAAAATCTCCGCGGTGGAAAGCGCTTTGCTGCTGCTCCTGGGCTCTGCGGGACGAGGGGGAACCCCCATCCCGGGATGCAGGGGTGGGTACCATCCATCACTCTCTCCACCCGGGGATGCTGCTGGGGAAGCCGAGCTTTGGCTGGGAAAGTGGAGCAGGCTGGGAACGGTGGTGGTTTACACTGGTTTGTGCTGGAAGCTGGCAGGGCTGTCCCCATGCGTGGCCAAAAATGCATCTCGGTTATCGCAGGGAGAGCTGCGGACGGGGGAGCATCCTCGCGCAGGGTGGGGGGTGGTTTTTAGCAGATACGGGTAATCCCCCACCCTGGGCACTTTTTCCCAAGAAATTCTGAGTTTCCCATGAATGTGATGAGCCAGGGCGCAGCAGGCAGGTCCCTGGAAGTGGATTTGGGAGCGTAAAAAGCAGATCCAATGTGCACAGGGCTGAGGCATCCCCAGATGTGACCCCGGGTGAGGACTGGAGGTAGGGAAGCATATTTTCAAGCATCCAGATGACGTTCTGTGTTGATTTTTAATTTCTTTGCATTTTTTGCTCCAATTTTCACAGCACTCAGCACCTCCTGCCTCTTCTTCACCCCCTTCCTCCTCAACACCCCCAAACCGAGCGGCGAGCGCGGCCGCTGACCGTGAGTCTCCCCAGCGATGCCATTGCCGCCTCGTCAATCTCAAGGTCAAGGTGAAGCCCGGTGTCACTCCGCAGCTGAGCCAGCACATCTGTGGGGCCGGAGCGGCCGCCGGCAGCCCCGGGGCGAAGGTGAGGTGGATTGATGGGGTTTCGTATCGGCGTATCGATCCTTGGGGCCGTCCAGGCAGGGGGAGGCGGGATGGAGGGTTGGATGCTGAGCCGCATTGTGGCTTTTTTGGGGAGGGGGAGGAGGGAGGTGGTAGTGTCTGGGGGTGCCGGGGAGGAGGATGTGATACCCACCAGTGGCATCCCCAACCTCATCCCTGACCCCGTGCATTAGGAGAGGGCGGCCGTGGCTTCTGCCCCGCTCCCAGCTGCCGCTGAGCCGAGATTTGCAGCTGAACTCTGCTCCGAAAGCCGCTCGCAGCCTTTTCTCGTTTCTTTCTGGATTTAAGGCAGCTTCCAAATTCCTCCTGCGCAGCTAAATCCTGGTTGGAGCTGCCAGGAAACCCGGCCAGCAACAAGTACGTGCCGTTTCTGTACCCACAACACAGCCAGCATCGCTGTTATTCTGCGGGTGACGATGACGGGATGGAGCTCCAGCCCTCCCCAGGATGCGATCCCGTCCCTTCCCGGGATGCAGCCGGTACCCTGCCCTGGGGAGGGTGGTTGGGGCTGCGGCGATGCTTCCCCTCCATCGCTGCCTTTTTATAAACCAAAAAAATAAAAACAAAACAAAAAAACCCCACCCCACCCCAGATTCCCTAAACTTCATCCGCCCGCCCTCCCCGTCACCTCCCGCTTAGCCAGCGCGTGGAGGCGCGGCGGCGTTCTCCGCTCCCGATGGGATTTACGATCCCCGGGACTTCCTGCGCCGCCTTTCAACGCGCTCGCCTCCTTCCCGCCACCCATAAATCAAACCTGTTTGCTTCGGGTCGCTCCTTCACCGCGTTTCTTTATTTAGTTTTATTTCTGCCCCCACCCCTTTGCCGCTGCGTCCCTTGGTCCCTGAGGGTTTTGGGGGGACAGCGGTGGAGCAGCCTCGAGGCCACGGTGATGGCACACGTTGGGTCTCCATGTGCGATGTCGGTGGGTGGGAAAAGTTGTGGGGGGGGGTGTCGGGAAAATCCTGCACTGCTGGAACAGACTAAACACTGCTCCCCGTGTCTAAACATCGCCAGGATGCGGCCCCGTGCCCGGAGGCTCTCAGCGCTTGGGGCTTTCCATTGAATCCATCCCAGCGTGACCCCAAAGAAATTTTACTGGTAGCTGCGGGAAAACCCCCCAGCAGGGACCGGCATCCCGAGCCAGCCCCGGGGCTGAGAGCGAAGGTGCACGGAGCTGCACACGCAGCATCCCGTGGCCGAGCATCCTCCCGGCCATGGCGGGGACAGGGACCCGTCCGAGCCCACCCGTGGGATGCTGCTCCGCTCTTTCCAGCTGTGACTCACGGAAAAATCCTTGTTGTGCGGCGGCCGCTCGGCATGCCGGGTGTTTCTGCTTCCGTGCCTTGCTCGGGTTTTCTTTTTTTTTTTAAAGATCCTTGGTATGAAAACATCTGGGATCCTGACCTCCCTGCCCAGCTTGCCTCACCTGGAGGCGTTTTTTCCCCCCTTGGCATGTGTGCAGGGCTGGCTGTGCAAACCGCGCTCCGGTCGCGCTCCCAGGGTGGAATTTTTTGGGGATTGTTATTTTTGAGTGGCTCTTAGACAACAGCAGAGGAAGCTTGGAGGGTTTCCACCGCCCCGTGCCAGCTCCTTGTGTGCTGGTTTCGGCACAACAGCCAGTGCCGCCGGCTGCGCTGGACCCCCCGAAGCCTCTTGGGGGGGGTACAACCAGGGGGGGACAGGGGTGAGGATGGGGTGTAAGTCAGCCTGGGTGTTTGTGGGTGTCCCCACTGTCCCCAAGGCTGGGCAGGATGGGGCGAGGTGGGGTCTCGGTTCAGCTCTTGCTGCCTTGTAGGGAGCAAGGAGGATCGACGGGTAGATTTGGGTGAAAACACCCAAAATGGTGAATGATGCTGATGGATGCTTCACGTTGCCAGTGCTGTGCTGCTTCCCAATTTTTTCCCCTCTTTTTCCCACCACCCTTCAGAGGGCAGGGATGGAGCACAGCCCTTCACGGTGGGACCAGCCCGTCGCAGAGTCAGCCTGGGGGAGCTCCATATTTAACTGGATCACCTCTTTTAAACATTTTTTTTCCTGGAAATGGGCACAGCAAGGGATGCTCCTCGATGCTCGCTGCCGTGAGTTTTCCCTCCTGACTTTTCACACCTTCACCCTTTGCTCACAGAGCGCCGACCCTGCCGCTCTCTGGAAAGCAGATTAGGGGTTTTTGGGTTTTTCTTTTTTTTTTTTTTTTTTAGGATGGTTCAGCTTGGAAGCTGGGATGGAAAAATTACTTCCATCCTCTAAATTAGAAACAGAATAATAAAAAAGCGCCTTGTTTTGGAGAGGGTGGTGTGTGTCATCCCGCAGCAATGAGAAGCTCGTGCTGAAGAGGAGCAAAGAGCTGGGATTTATTTTTTTTAATGCTACCCAAAGGACTGACTTGGCTCCGGGATGCTGCTCTCGCTCCCTCGGTACCCATCCATGGGGACAGCCGAGCCACCGCAGGCAGGGGACACCGCGGGTGGGTGGCCTCCCAGCACGGGGGGGACCGTGTCACCCCATTTAGTTGTCATTACAGTTGGTTTTGCAGAGAAAAGGGGATGGTGCTGTGCGGTTTGCTGCCCCGCTCTTCCCGAGGGGCTGTGGACGCAGAGCTGATGTGAAGCGATGGGATGGGAGCCAACATTTCGCCGTGCTGGGCTGGAGGGAGGCGTGAGCGGGCGATGCTTTCTCCTTGGGATTTTTATTTTCCATGCGGTGTATTAGAGCGGTTTCACTCTGTGTTGCTCTCTCTGCGGTCCCCATCCCCAAAAATCCATCAAGTCCTATAAAAACTGGGTCGGGCTCTCGGAAGAAGCCGTGCTGGGGCAGTAGCTGGTCCTGCCTGGGATGAGCTCATCCAGGCGGTCACCAGGCACCGTGATGTTGCCAGAAAACCCTTAAAAACAAGATATTTTTTAAAAATCACATGGAATTCTCTCTGTGTGTGGGAGCAGCGGCTGCCCAGGGGCTCAAAGACCTGATTTAAAGGCTGAATTCCTGCTGTAGAGAAGCCTTCACCCCACGGTGTTTCTCTCCCCGTTGGGTATAACATGGTGTCACCCCAAAGCAGTGCCCGTGCTGGGTGCCCCCAGGGGTGGGTTTTGGGGGGAGCAGCCTGCGTGGAGCCAGTCTCTGGGATTTAATAAGACACTTATTGTATGTTAAATATCAGCAGCTGATAGGAAACATGTGTCCCGAGGATTAACAGCCGTGTAAAAGATAAAGCAGGGGGTGAAACCTCCAAACAGCATGTTTCAAACAACCCACCGCTGCTGCCATGTGTAATAACCAGGGTATGGAGGAGCGGGATGGGGAAGGTAGAACCTGTATCGCAGATCCCCGTGTCCCCATAACCTCGGGATGGGGCTCACGACGGGTTTTCTCCCAGCGAAGTGATGCGCAGGGATGCCGATGACACAGGGGCAACGTCACCTCCTTCTTCCCTCATTTTTTCCTCCCTTTTTACTTCTCCCACTTCTTTTTTTTATTTTTTTTTCCCAGGCCCCAATTTCTCCCCCGTCGAGGCAAACGCTTTGGCTAATTAGCAAAACATGTCAGAGAAAATGATTAATGTCCCGGGAGGAGGTTGAGCTGCCTCTGTGCCGGCATTGCCTGACTTCTGCTCTTAAAGGTTTTATTAAAAGATAAGGAGGGAGCTCGTGACGGGCGAGCAAAGCATGCGCTCTCCCGGGTGTTAAAGGGTCGGAGAAGGGGGGGACGCGGGGCGGGTCGGGGTCACCCTCAGAGGGAGAGGCGAAGGCTCGTGTTTCTCTGCCTCTGTGTGCGACCGTCACCGTGGTGTCTGGCCTTGGCAGGGGAAAAGACGTTAAAAAATGGCTGAATGCCTCCTTTATTCTTCCAGGTAATTCAATCCCATCAGCCAGGTTATGAATGTTTCTGTGTTACGAGGTTTTTCTGCGTGGGTGCGTGCTCCGGGGGTGATGCTTTAGGGGGTCTCAGGGAGGGGATGCTCGGGGTCGGTGCCCAGTCCCGCACTGGGGCATGGGGACAGGGCACAGCTGGGCTCCTGTCCTTCTTGCTGGTGGCAGCAGGGACAGAGATGCTCGGGCACGGGTTTGACAGACCCTGCGGCCACAGGGGTGCCTGCGGTTGGGCTCCATCCCCATGGCACATCCCTGTTTGCTGTGGGCTGAAACCCCCCGTCCCAGCTCCATCCTGGGGGCTCCCGAGGCTGGGTGGGCAGCAGAAGCACAGGCAGGGAAACTGAGGCACAGTCTTGCCAGGACCACTGTACACAGCATCCGACTGTCCTCATCTCTTACATGGACAGGGATGTTTTCAGCAATCCCACAACCTCTGAAATGTGTACTCCCCACAACCCAAACCCTCACAAAACCCCCAAAACCAGCAGCCTGTGCAGCGGGGTTTTGCAAAAAGCAACAACCACCCAGCAGTTGCCACCGCCGGGACGTTGTCCATGGGAGCAGGGAGAGGATGAGGCTGGTGGGAGCTCCATCACCAGCGTTGTTATATTTTTTTAAAATCATGGGCAACTCTAAAGCCCAGCAGACACGGATGTCTGCAGCCGCAGAGGCCTGAGCCGCTCGGTGCATGTCAGGGGGGCTGGGGGCCGGCAGGAGCCGTGGCTGTGGCCGCAGGGGCTGCTCCGCCAGGTTTTCCTCNGCACACTTCTGATTCAAAAATAAACCCCAGGAGCAGCTGGCAGTGAAGCTGGCGGTGGGGAGAGGTGTAAAGCTTGTGGAGGAGTTTGAGGGTGAGGAGCTGGGATGCGTGGCTGGCAGTGGGGGGTCCCATGGGGCAGACCCCCACGGGACAGTGCCTCGGGCCGAGGTGGCAATAAGGACGATATGGGCAATATCAGCACCGGAGCCACCGTGCCTGTCCACTGCTGTCTCCTGTCCCTGTTCTCCCACTCATGTAGAAGAGATGTCACGGTGCCCAGGGCAGGGTAGGAACATCATCCTGGCCTCTGCCTGGGCCAGGCTGGAGCTCAGGAAATGGGCTGGGGTCCATCCTTCCATCCCCTCCATCCCTCCTTCCCTACCATCCACTCCATCCCCTTCACTCCCTCCATCCCTGTATGTCTCCATCCCCTCCATCCCCTCCATCCTTCCTTCCCTACTACCCGTTCCACCCCCTCCACTCCCTCCATCCCTGTATGTCTCCATCCCCTCCATCCCTCCTTCCCTACTATCCAATCCCTCCATCCTGTGACTGATCCCCTCCATCACCTCCATTCCCTTCCTCCCTCCACCTTCTCCACTCCCTTTATCCCTTCCTTTCCCTCCATTCCCACCATCCCTCCATCCCCTCATCCCTCCCTGCCCATCCAGAGCTGCAGCAGCAGAGGTGATGCCCTGGCAAAGGCGGGACAGGGGACAGGGCGAGTGCCCCGGTGGGCTCCCACCGCAGCATCCCTGCATCCCGATGGCCAGAACCCAGCATCCATGCTTGAGGCCAGGGATGCTCCTGTCTGAGCAGTGGCAATCTGGCCCCCCAGGAATGCTAAACTGGGTAAACTGGGATGGGGGAGGCTGTCCTATCTTCCTGCTCCACAATTTTGCAAACCTCCTTTGGCCGTAGGGCTTGGTGACAGTTTCCTTCTGTCCTGTTTTGTGCTTGGTCTGGAAACTCTGCAAACATGGGGTGATGCCCGGCTTGGGGTGCCGTGGCTGGGATCTGCCAGTAGTCCCAGCAGCCAGGATCTCCCAGCGTATCTCTCCCTCTCTTCCCCACCCCCAGCAAATTTAATTAAAAGTCATTCAGATTCCTTTGAAAGAAAATGTCATCCGTCGACACAATTACACTTTAACTAACCAAAGCTGTTACAGTTCCTATATATATTGGAATCAGGCTGTCGTTATTAGTTCTAAGTAAGTAATTTATTCCCATTATTGTGTTCAAATTACAGGATATTACCCCCTGGGGAAATAATCCTGTTATTTGAAATGTAAAGAAGAATTCACATGGACAACAATAGATTCCTAAATGAACCCAACAACAGCCCCCAATCCAAGTGCAGCATCACTTGCCTTGGATAGAAAAATGTAAAGTTGCTTTTTAAAGTGCTCTTTTCTCCTCTCTTTTCTTCCTCCCACCCCAATGGAGGTAAATAGGGCTCCTGCTCTGCTTCAAAAGCTTCCATTTATTGAGGGAATCCTGTATCTGCAGGAATTTGGTGGGGAGTGTGGAAGGGGCAGCTGTATACGTGCGTCCCCCCCTTATTTTTGGCAGCAGGAGGGGAAACCCCAGGATGGTGGGATGCAAGTGCTGCGGAGGGGGGGGGTTCTGATGGAGCTGGGAACCGGTGGCTTTCTCTGGCAAAGAACTGCTGAGGCTCTTCGGAAACGTGGTTCCCTTGATCAAGATCTCGGGTGAAGCCAAATAACAGCTTGTCTCTGCAACACCCAAACATAAGCAACTAATTTGGACCACCGAAAGGAAAAAAAAAGGGGGGCGATGGGGGGAGAGGCAAGAAAAGAAAAGAAAGAGAAAGAGGAGGAAGAGGGAGGGGAGGGAAGAAAATCAGATACACTTGTAACCTGATTACAACAGCCAGCTATGTGTGCAAAATCACAATGCAGCTCTATAATTAAATCTCTCTTTCCCCCTCCTGCCGAGCTCTTTCCTCTAACAGGCACGGCACAAAAACAGTCGTTAGGACATCAAATTCCAGCTCCTACAAGAGGGCACTTTTTTTTTTTTGTCTATAGCCGCTCGGCTCGTCTTTAAGGAAATAATAATTATAAGCCCAGTGGTGCTGGCTGCCGAGCTCTGGGAGCAGAAAGGGCTCCTCTCGTCCAGATGCTCCTTCCCCTTGGTTCCGCTCGGGGCAGCGCAGAGGACTGGGGAGATGGGAAAAGAGGGGGGGTGACCCCATGTGGACACCCCCTCCTTGGTTTGGCTTTTGGGGTGAGAGGAAATACTGAGGTCTAGCAAGATGCTAGAGGGCTTGGAACTGCAGAGATTTCTTCCCCTCTTGCCCCGCTGAATCTATCCGCATCAGCGGTTTGGTACCCGGCGTGGGCTGCGGCAGGGGGGTCCCAGGCGGGTGCAATTGTTGGGTGGGTAAATAAAAAAACCCACGAGGGACGTGAGGAGCCAGTGGCTTCCTGGACACAGGGAAAACTCCTGCCGCAATGTTTTCCCAAGGGTTCCTCCCTGCCTGGTGCTCGGCTTCTCTGTACAGCGGTCCCAGATCCTGCACTGTGAGGTGATGGAGGGATGCTGGGGATGGGGACAGGTTGATGGATCCCAAAGGGAGCAGGGAAAGGAGCCCCCAGGGTGGTGGCTGCAGGGAGGGCAGGGCTGGCAGTGTCCCCCCTCCCTGCCTGTTAACGACTTTGATTTACTCCCTGTTCGTCAGCAGGCTATTCCCATCCCTCCGACACCCAGCACGTGCTTTCGCTGGCAGCTGCCGGCCGGATTGAGCCTTAGGGACCCGTTTCCTCGCGGGCAGGTTCCTGCTTGCTTCTTGGGGGTATTTTTGGGAGCAGGTTTTGCATCCCATCTTCTCCACTGCTAGCAAGTCTTGGGGAGGGGGGGCTTGTTGAGTTTCTTACAATGACAGCACATCTGGTGCAAGGACTTGCAGCATGGTGGGGAGGGTGAAGGAAAAAACCTGGTGTCAGGGGACCCAAAAATGGGTCCCAGTATGCAAGACATCAACCACCGAGATAGGATTTATCGATCGCACCTTGTCATGGTGGGCCAGCGTGTGCGAGAAAGCGAGACCGAGCGCAGAGGCAGGCTTTGGAAATAGCCGAAAAAGGTGCTGTTCCAATAAAGCCGTGGATGTTTGGTTTTAATGGCAATTAACAGCTGTTAAAAGGCGAAAGATCTGTTCTAATAACACCCAGTGCCTTTCACGAAGGGATTTGAAAAATACATTTGTGAGCGTTAATTTTAAGCCACGCTAACGTACCCCGGGGAGGTGGATGGGTTTACCTTGCTTTCGGGCAGGGAAGCCAAAGCAGGCCAGGGCACGGAGCAGGGATGAGCGTTCCACCAGCGGTGAAATCCCTGCCTGGCACTGGGAAAAGGGATGGGAGCAAGCCAGGGGACCAGCCAGCAGCATCGGGGCAGCTTTCACCAGCACTCCCCCAGCCTTTTATCTAGGGGGGGGATTAACTCAGAGCAAAACCATCAGCACTGGGGAGTTTAACCTTCAGCAGGACCCTCGAGCTGGGGGGGAGGCACATAGGAAATCTTCTTTCCCTGGGAGATGCTGCAAATCTGGATTTTCCAGTTCCTGGAGGGCTCTGCTTGTTTAAATGAGAAGCAGATAGGAGAGGTGAATTTTAAGAAGGACAGAGCAAAGGCACACAAGTATGCAGTTAACTTCTAAACTTCTTTCTCTGGATCTCCCGCTGAGTAAATGCTTTAGGAGCTTCAAACCGCAGCTTTTAATATCTCCTTAACATGCCCCGCGATTCCTTTCCCCCCCTCCCCGTCAAAGCGGCAAGAGCAGCTGTGAATATTTTCCATTTTAAAGTGTTTTGTGTGCATACGAAAGTACCTGCAGCTCCTGTGGGCCGGGCTACAGAGAAACGCTGAAGCCAAGGGTATGTATTTTATATCAAACCTCAAAATAGCACACGCTACTCCCTCCCGCTCGCTCGCGTCCCACATCCAGGAGGGGATTTTTCATTTAACTGACAGATCAAGGGAAAAAAATCCCCAGTTCGCTCTGTTGATGTAGAAGACCTTGTCGCTGGGAGCTCAGCATTCCCATTTGCCTGGCCGGGGGATTGTTTTAAAGTCCCAAATGCAGAACCTGTAATAGCGGGGTGTTTTATGGGGATCGCAGATTTGGGGAGGTTTCCCGTGCGCGTTTCTCTGCTAAACCCCATTTTTTTCCTCTGAAAGGTGTAACTGCCGTTCCTGCGCCTTACACCCGATTTATCAGCCGGTCCATAGCCGAAAAACGTGAGCGACAGCGTTGGGATTTGTGCTCAGAGCTCTTGATGGGTTGTGCAGGTCAGCCCTCCTTGCTATATTTTTTTCTCTGATCTTGGATGAAAAAAGCTTATTATTGAGAAAAAGGGAAAAAAAAACCCCAACCCACCCTGATCTATCAAAGATCTAGTCTAGCTGTGATAAAACCCCAGTATTAGGGGCTTCGTGCAGGGTGGGAGAAGCACGGGGCACCCAGCATGGGGCAGGTCCTGATACTGGGGGGGGGTCCCAGCTTGGAGTTTGGGGGGGCAAGCAAGCGTGCAGGTGGCAGAGCAGGAAAGCAGGGTGGTTTTGTACACACACCCACCCTCTCGTGCCAGGCAGGGGAAAAAAACTCAGCAGGCTTTATTTGGACTCGAAAACCAGACTGCGGTTTGGGAGATGTTTGGCTTTACAAACCCCGGAGCTGCGGGATCAGAACTGCCCTAAAAGTGGGGGGGCCATGACCCATGTCCCTGTGTCCCCCCCCCAGCCTTTCTCCCACGCAGGCAGGGCAATGGGTCAGTGGAGCTGGGACGGGGTGAGGATGCTGCAGCCTCCAGCCGCTCCCAGGCGTTGGGTACAGCCCCTGGGGGGGGATTTCTCGGGCTCCCCCCCGCCCCATGCAAAGCTGGCAGCCAGGCTGAGTGTGGGGTTTATAATCAGCCAGGATTTATGGAGGAAAACGAAATCCCGAGCTGTTGTGGTCATTAATCAGGAATTCTTCGCTCAGTTCCCAAGCTGTTTCTCAGGGATCTCCTCATCGGGACCCCCCACCCTGAAGCCCCCTCCCCATGGACAGCAGCTCTGTCCTTGCAGGCAAGGGGGCTGGGGTGGGGAGGGACCCGGAGCTTTTGAATTAACCACCCACCCCCCCCAAATGATGAATAAATCCCCCAGGATTCAAGGGAATAAATCCCAGGAGGGACCCCCTTGCCTTCAAAGCTGCCCCCACAGGGTTTTCTTGGGGGGGGACAGCACCCCGCTGTCAGACTCGGTTCTGCTTTTAAGATGGGTGGGGGGACGAAATCAGGGCAAAGCTTTTCTGCTGCGTTGGGATCGTCGCCGTCTGTGTTTTAATGTGATTTATGGCTGGTTTTCTAAATCCAGCCGCTAACTGCACGCTTTAAATATAGCTCCAAAAATACCCCGAAAATGGATAAGGGGGGGCTGCCCAGCCTTCTTGTATATGTGTGGACAGAGATCGTGGGGGGGTTTATTGGCAGGGGGATGCGGGGGGGTCCCAGCAGATGGCCTGGGATGGGGTTCCAGCAGGGCCTGCTCCCAGCCTGGGGGTGCAAACTCAAGCGCTGGGTTTGCAATCAAGGGGGTAGTGTGTTCTCCCCCCAAAACAACCCTTGGCAGCACCCCCAAACATGGGAAGATGCCTCCCATGTCTCCAGATAGGTCCCCCCCATCCCATCCCAGCCCACCCCACCCCCAACCTGCTCTGTCCTACCTGCATCC
>VZTO01001358.1:137375-174160 GCA_013400615.1 Syrrhaptes paradoxus
GGTGGGGGGCGGGAGGGGAGGGGGGGGAAAGGCGGTGGCGGGCACCGACAGCGATCCGGGAGACTCCTTGAAACCGGCGAGTGGATGATGGATGGCCGAGATTTTGGGCCCCCCCGCTCGGTACACGGCCCCCCTCCGCTGCTCTCCGGGCTGGCCATGGAGAGCCACCGCCTGGGAGCCACCGGCCGCCTGGCCCCCGCCGCCGGTCCCATGGCCGCCGGGCTCCCCGCCGCCCTCCAGCCCGGCAAGTTCCTCGCATCGGGCATCAGCCTCCACTCCCACCCGGGTAAGGCTCCGCGGACCCCCCCACGGCAGCCCCCTTCCCCACTTCCCTCCCCTGAGCTTCCTCGGGCAGCGGTGGGTGCTGTGGACTCCTGGGGCTGGCAGCTGGCCGGGCTTTAAGTGCAAAAAAAAAAGAAAAGTATATATATGCATGCTTGCAGCTTTTTCGCATATTTTCCCCAAGAGTTTTCTTCCCGTCTTTGCTTTCGTTCAGAGAAAAAAAAAACGGGGAAAAAACAGGGGAATGGGGAAAAAAATAAGGGAGCCGGGAGAAAAAAAGTAGGAGAATGGGAGAAAAATAGGGAAATGGGAACAAAAAAATAGGAGAATAGGGAAAAAAATCGCTTCTGGCCACTGAAAAGCCCCCCCAGTGAACGATTTTGTTGGCAGCGAGGAAAATCCCTGCTGAGGCGGCTGCGGGTGTTTGGTGGAATAAATGCGATTTTCGGGAAAGCTGGGAGAGAGGCAGATGGGGTGCAGAGGCGAAGGGGCTCCGCTCACCCACCCGGTGCTCCACGGCCAGGCAAAAAAACCAAAAAGGGGTAAAAAAACCAAAAGGGGCAAAAAGGGACAGTTTTGGTTATTCCTCTCTGCAGTCCTTGCTGCCCCCGGTGCTGCGGGTTTTGTGGTTTTTTTTTTTTTTTTTTGTAATTTTTTTTTAAACCTGCAAATAAAACTTCCATGCAGGGGCTGCTTCCTCCTATTTTTTCCCAGTCTCGACATGTTCCATCTCTGGGCAGCATACCTCTCCATTAAAAGAAATAAAAGCAGACATTGAAATGTACGAGGTTTATTTATTTTTTTTCCCCAGTCAGCTTGTTATTTATTTGCTTAAATTACTTTATTTTTTTGGAGGGATTTTTATTTTTCCCCCCTTTCCGAGCTCCCTTTCCCAGCGCTTCGCAGGGTGGGACAACGCGGGGACTGGCAGCTCCGGGAGGACGCTGCCTGCACTCTCCTGCCTGCTGTTTCGCCAAGCTGCTGCCGAGCTTGCCCCGGGAGGACGCAAGGGATTTCTGACCGTTTGATTTCCCTCGCTGGCTCTATTATTTTATTTTTTTTTTTCCTTTTTCCCCTTTCCTTTCTTTCCCCTGGGCGTGGAGAGGTGACTCGGAGTTTACTTTAGGCGTTGGGAGGGTGACAGGTTTTGCAATAATAAACCTGCTTTTCTCCCAGCCGCCCGGGATGAATGACTTTGAAATTTGCAAACCTGATTGCCAACATCTGCAGAGAAGGAAGCAGCTCGAATCGAGGGAAAAAGATTTATTAGTTTTAGACTAGGTGGCAGTGCCAATTTCCCAGGTGCTAAGAGGAGAGGTGTAAAGCGAACGGCTAAGAAGCCAAGCACATGGACAAACACCTTTTTTTCCTTCCCTTTTGTCCTTTTATTTTTTCTTTTTTCCTCCTTTTCTTTGTCCTGGGTATTTTTTTCCCACCTCCTCGTAAAGCAGAATACAATCTCTGCAAAAATTTGTCTGGACAATCTCAATCCAAACTGAGTGTGGGTTGTTGTTTCTTTTTGTTGTTGTTGATTTTTTTTTTTTTTAAATTGGGTGATTTTTTTTTTTCTTTTTGTTTCCCATCCCAAAGTTTCCTTTTCTGTTGCTTCCCTGAAATCAGGCAGCCCGGGAGGGAGGCACTGAGCTCCGGCCGAGCCGAACCGACAAAGCGAGCGCTGCTCCTCGCTTTCCCACTCTGCCGCAAGCCCTTGGGCTGGGACCAAAACTTGGATTTGGGGCCCCTCATGGAGAGAATGGGTTTTGTGGTCCCTCCAGTATTTTTTTTAATGTATTCGTAGGAGTTTTGTTTTTATTTTCTTGTCTCTGAAGTCTTCTGAAAATCCCCACCCGCACCTCCGTGGTGCCCGGCTCTCCCTGCGCGCTCCCTGGGATGATTCCTCGCAGAGCTCGGTTTGGGATATTGGCTTTGTCACGGCGTGGCAATTCACAACCGGGCTAAACTGTGTTAAGAAAAGATGTATAATTAACCGTCGAAACTTCCATTATACCACCGCGATGGGATAGGCAGGGATATTTTTTTTTTTTTTTTTACGGCTTTAACAATATCGTTTGAAATGCTGATTGCTTCCTGCTTTACGGAGGGGCTCTTTGTAGGTTTGCGTTTACAGTGTTGATGTTGGTGTGTGGGGTTGGGTTTTTTTTTTGTTTGTTTTGTTTTTAGGAGGGGTTTGGAGGGGTGGAAAGCAAAGGCTTATGCAAGGGGTTAAGAAGAAATGGGCAGGAGGCGAAGCCTTTAAATAGAGCCAGTTCAAACCGATCTTTAAATACCGCCGGGCTGAAGAAAGAGACTGTTGAATCCATCCCAGTGTCCTCCTAAAATAAATACGCCCCTGTAAAAATAGCACGATTGGCCATATTTGAGAATCCAGTTATCGCCGGCGCCGACTCCTTGTTTTTCTCGTAGCCTCTGCTTGTTACAGCAATCCGGGCTCTGCCCCAGCGCCAAAATATGCGTGCCTGGGCTGCATCCAGTGATCCCCGGACCCTTGGCTCTTCTCTGGGGGGTTTCTGTTCCCTGGTAGCGTTTCGTCAGCCGCTGCGCAGGCCAGGGGACGGGGACAGAAGCCCCTTTGTTGGAAGGGGCCGGAGGGAGGAGTGAGCCGAGGCGGGAGGTGAGCCAGCCCTTGGCTGTGGGGCTGCTATCCCGTGTCCCCTCTCCTGTGTGCTCGGACATCGCCGTCTCCCCGTCCCCGAGGAGGGCAGGGGGGTTACGGGGGCCGGGGAGCAGCGGGGTGCTCCCTATGGGCCTTGGCGTGGGAGGAAGGTGACTGTTTGCAATGGAATTTCATCCCTGGCAGCGGCCGAGCTGCCGGGAAGCCCTTGCATAAAGAGGCTGCAATCGATGGAGTCCATTACAGCAGCAGCTCGCTCTGCTCTGCAGCCCATGGCTCAAAATATGGGGGTTTGTAATTTTGCTCCTACCCTACCCAGCTGTCTTGCGGTCCAAGCGAGTGTCCTGGTCTCCGCTCCATCCCGCGGTGGGTGTGTTGTTCTTGGCAGCGTCTGTGTTTTGGGGGAGGTGGAAGAGGCTCCCTCGGACTCTGTTGCAAAGGGCTGCTCTGGGGCTGTGTCCCTGCTGGGCGGCGGGTCTGTGAGCAAATATAATTCGTGAGCAAAAAAGACTGAGTTTAATAAAAATCTGCTTTTTGCCATTTACTGAGGTATCCTTTCTTGGGTGGGATGTGTATGGAGGGGGCAACTGGAACAGATCCATGTTTGTATAAAAGGATGCCCAGTCTCTCCCATTAAAACATGCTTCAGAAACACTTCCCAGTGTCCGGGAAAAGGGACATACCTGTACGAGCAGAGCTGAGTTTGCGTTAAATCCGGCTGGAGAGCAGGGGCTGAAAGAAAAGCAGTGAGGTGGAAGGGAGAGATTTTGGTTTGCTTGCTTTCCTACTTCTACATTAGCATGTGCATTCAAATGCAGGGATTTAGGGCAGATGGGAAACCATCCCTCCTTCCAGCCCTGCTGTGCCCAGGGAGAAGTTTTCCAGGACAACTGGGCCAGGTAGAAGCGTAGGGGAAAAAAAAATCCTTCTCCCCAGGATAGCTTTGCTGTGCCAGCAAAATCCCACTGTAGCCATCCTTATAATGGCAAAATTGTGCTGCTGCTGAGCCGGCAGATATTGCAGAGGAGGCCTTGCCGTCGGCGCTGCCAGCAGAAGCACAATTTGCTCATCTAAACTGCATCCACGCTAAAATCGTTTTGCTGATAGGAGACGCTGGGGTAGCACTGATGGGGTGCTGGACTGAGCTGTGCCTCGCTCCCCCCATAACGGGGCTGGGAAGGAGGGGGCTCCTGGACCAGCAGTGGGATTTTGGGAGTGGTTCAATGGGGCTTTTTTTTTTTTTTCTTTGGGTCACGTTTTGATGCTGCAAGGAAAATATCATCCGTGTTTAATGACCCTTAAAATCGCTGTTCCCCCTCCCTGCCCGCCCAGGGGGTGGTGCGAGGGGCTGAGCGTGGGGGGCTCCTTGGGGCAGGGGCTTGTAACACCGGGAGGAATGTGGACGGGCTGGAGACCTGCCTGGGGAGAGGTTTCTCCTCCCTTGGGGCCCTGGTGAAATTAGATGTTTTTTGATAGTTGTTTTTTTTTTTTTGAGGCAGAGCAGAGAGTGAGTTTGTCCCGGCGGGGCTTGGGGAGGTGACGCTGGCCTGTGCCGGGCAGGGATGTTGTGCTGGGACCCGTCACTCTCCTGTTTACACCCAGCGTCCCCGGGGGTGGAGGAAGCGCTCGGCCATGAAGTGATGCCCGGCAGCTCCCTCGGGCCTGCGGCCAGCTCGTAGGCTGTGAGCGAGGCAGGAGCGGTCACTGGTTTTACACTGGGGATGAAATGGGAGGGGGAAAAAAGGGACTTACTGCGTTTTTGGGACTCTGCCACTGTATGTTCCTTGGATGCTGGGGGTGTGTTGCCCTGATGTTCTGGTGGTTTCCCTGAGGTCCTTGTGGTCGGGTGGGTTGTGGGGTGACATCTCCGTCCTTCAGGAGGGATGGGAAGGACTGGCCACCCTGTCCTCCAGGGTTGAAGCTCACATCCCAGGTGGTGGTACTGGGTGGTGGGGACGCTGGGCTCGGACCAGGGACGAGAGCCCAAGGGCCAATGTGGTGACGTAAACTCGCTCAGAGCGAGGTCCTGCGGGATGCTCTGCTGTGTCGGGGTTTGCAATGCCTCCCTCAGGGGAACGGGCAGGAGCCTGGCCCTGCCTCTGGTACACAGCAGAGATGTGCTTCGTTAGCGAGGTTTCCAGCACCCCTTCTCCCACCCCCAGCGAGCCTTGGCCCCCACCCAACACCCAGTCTCCTTGCTGGGGTCGGACAGCTGCTGGTTCCAGCCCTGGCTGATGGTGTGCCAGGGAAAATCTGATCCGGAGGATGTGCCGGTGCTAGAAATCCTAGCCTGGGCTGGGGCGGGGGCAGCTTCCCGGCTTTGGGTGCAGGCTTCTGCTCTTTCCCAGCACAGCAGCTGTCGGAGGAGTGGAAATCGCCGGGAATTAATCTTGCAGCAGACGCGGTTCTCAGAGCAGGGCTTTCGTAAGGGAAATTTTAGATCTCCTTCCTAGGATAACCCCGGATAAAGCTGAAATTAGTTTATAATTATATAGCAAATAACCCCCCATCTTGTCATTTCACCATCTCCTGATGAATATGGAAATGAACATTGTTCAGGGGAATTAACGTCCTTACGGCAGCCTTCCAGGTGAGCAGCTCGGCTGCGGCTGCGACGGGCAGGAGGGTGTCGGATCACCTCCTTGAGCTGGGGTTAGCGCCCGACGAGTTGAAACAAGGCTCCGTGTGTTTTCGGCGTGTACTAAACTGGTCCAGTTAAAGCTTGGGGCGGGAGGTGGTGCCGGGGATCGGGGCCAGCCTGGCATGTGCTGACATGAAAGCTGCCTCGCTGGGCCGGGGAGATGTTGGTCTGGGTTAGGTAACGCGATCCAGCATCGCCTGCTCGAGGTGCCGAGGACAAGGGCGCGCTTTGTTCTGCCTCGCTGCCGAAACGGAAAGCACGGTGGGCCCTGAACCGACCCGAAAATGCAGATGGGGTTGCCAGGGGGTAGGACACCAGCACTGCATCCAGCTGCAGCAGCCCCTCGCTGGCTTTTCCAGCTGGGGATGCTCTTTAAAAAGCAAAGTTTGGGAGGGGAGTGCTCTGGCGTGACTGTCCTGCAAGGTACAGCATCTCCCTGGCCATGAGGATTTGGGGGTTTCCTTCTCCCCATGTTTCCTCCCAGCCCCACATTTCTGGCTGGCTTCACTCCGGGTTGGCACAGCTGGATGCCTGCAGGCATTGTGATGCACCCACTGGCTGGGGAAAAAAAACGCCAAAAACGCCGTTTCTTTGCTATTTGCTTTGCTTATCGTTCGCTTCTCTCCAGCTTTGTAACACCAAGGGGACGGCAACCGCACAAACCCTTTCTGCACAAACCCTTTCTGCCCATCCCCATCGGCGCTGGCCGGGGAGGACGGCACAGCAGGAGCCCTGCGTACGGCAGCACCACAGTGGTGACAGTTGGGCTCTCTCCCCACGCCGCGAGGATCAGCTGTTGGGTGCACAATATGCTCCGTTTTTCCTCTCCAGCTGTTGTCTGATGGTTGTGGGAAGCGAAAGGTAGTGGAGAGTTCGGTGTCTCTAAATCAGGGAGGTGATGGGCAGAAAGGAGGGGGCGAGGGAAGGCTCGGTGTGGCTGAGGCTGGTTTTTGTTTAAATCCAGTGAGACTTGAAATAGTGGCGAAAGGATTGAAGTGACCTTGGGAATAAATTTTATTGCTGGCATCGCGGTGGCCAAAGAGCCATTTTGAGGAAGCTGGATGCAGGCAGGCAAGCTGAATGTTGTGGGCTTGGAGCAAGGGAAGGAGCGATGTGGTATGTTTGGGAGAGAAAAGTGCCTTTTTAGGGGAGTAACAGATTTTTAAAGCACTCGGCCCCATCTTTCTGGATCTGTATCCCCAGCAACTTCTGCAAAGGTTGCTGTTGCTTCTGCTGCCATCCATCTTACCCTGCTGCGTTTCCCGGAGCAAAGAGCCCTTTTGATGTTTGATGGTTAGATATATCTCCCGTGCTTCCCTTTCTGCCCCCCATCCCTTCTCAGCAGAATTCCCTATGGCTTGAATATACTTTTAATACATTTGGTTTAATTGCTTTTAATAAAAAAAAAATAAAAATAATAATTGAAATGGCCGGCGTGCTTTGGGAGGAAGGGTTTTGAAGGGATTCAGCTCTTTGCTGCTCGCAGGCAGTGCCGGTAGCGGCGTGTGAATGAAATAGCCCCCGTGTTATCGCCGCGCAGGGCGTGTAATTCTGGTGGTTTGTGTCCTCAGCTGCCGGGTGGGGAGGCAGCTCACATGCCCTGTCACATGCAAGCCAAGCGGATAATACTCCAGTGAGTAAAGATCCGTGCAGATGCCGTCCGGGGTGCTGCTGAAAGCCCAGCACATCTTTTCCCCCCCAGCCCCGCTCCGCCGGGCAGGCACACGGTGCCGGGCTCCTGGGGTGCGCAGTGTGCCGGGGTTTCCCTTTGCAATCCTGGCGCTGCAGCGGGGCTTTCTCCCTAATGGGATTAGCGGCACAAAGCGGCGATTCTTCTGCTGCTTTTAATAGATGTTCGGGGGTTTGTGTGGGATCGGAAATTCCTACTTTTATCGGATGAGCCCTCTCTGTGACTATTTTGTGGACAGATCTTCCTTCCCCCGGTTTCAGGGCTGGCATTCATATTGGCACAAGCGTTCTGGGCTTTTCCCTTCCGTCCCCCTCTGCCTCTCCTCCTTCCAGCCCCAGCCATGGTGAATTTTGTCTTATTTTCTGCTTTGAATCTTGCCATCAACCCAAGCTGCTTCCATCTTGTGGAGGACGTGAAAGCTCGGGGACCTTCCCTGTGCAGGCTAAACGCTGCTGGGAGGAAGGAGAAATGCAAAAGTCGCTCTTGAATCGTTCTTGCAGGTGTTCCTTGGTCTCTGTAGTTGAGATGTGCAAACACGTACGTGTGTGTATAAGTGCATACATAGGGCATCCATCTAGTGCTTCCCCCGATGGAGGGCTGGCTGTCCCTGCCTTGTGACATCGGGGCCAGGTTGGCAATTTGTCAGGAGCCCAAGGGCTGAGCTGCAATTTGAATATGGATTTGCATAATTCATCAGGAATTAAACCGCACTGCCATAATATTTGCCTCTGCGTTTATCTCCCGTTACCGACGGCGGGGAGGTGTGTGGTGTTGGGTGTTTGCTGGCTGCGGAGACCCCTTCGCCTCACGGTTTGGTGTTTTTTCAGTGCAGAAAAGGTGGCGTGGGCTGATGTTCTGGAGGATGCAGGGAGGGCAGGAGCCTTTGGAAAGAAAAAGGGCTGAAAGCAGGGTCAGGGGGAGAGACTGGGCACAGGCTGAGCTTTTGAGCCTGATTTCCTAAGGAAAAGAGGCTTATGGGATCGTGCTCTGTCTGTGGATC
Source organism: Syrrhaptes paradoxus (assembly GCA_013400615.1). NCBI lineage: Eukaryota > Metazoa > Chordata > Aves > Pterocliformes > Pteroclidae > Syrrhaptes > Syrrhaptes paradoxus. The sequence goes on from VZTO01001358.1 coordinate 145,621, forward strand.
TCATTCTTCCACCCCCAGATGTCTGCAGCCCGTGGCTGAGTTTCTCCCGGGGTGGTTTTGGTTCCTGCAGATGCTGTGGAGGTCAGTGCTGGGATCTGGGAGAGGGGTGTGTTCTCCCCCATAGCACATGGAGCCGTACAGGCGGGCACCTCTGGCTTGATCTGGCTTGCCCGGTCCTGGCCGTGCTTTATCCAAGCGGGAGTCACAAAGCTGGAGCCTATGGGACACAGTTGGGTTATCGGCGATGTCCTTGTTCCAGCCCTGGGGTGTATCTTGGAGCAGCCCTCGCTGCTGGCACCCCCCCTATGTCGGGCAGTGGTTGCTGGCTCTTCACTGTATGTGCACGTGTTTGTTTTGTGCCACTCTGTGCCTCAGTTTCCCCTTGCAGTGTCACCCCCCTTCCCACGGTGCCCGAGAGGTGCTGAGCGATGGCAGCCGCTGTGCAAACAAGAAGGTTTAAAATAAGCAGCGATGGAGCCTGCGTCTCCCCGGGCTTTGAGTCATCCCGGCTCGTGCTGACTGCGCCCGACGGGAGCCTGGGAGGCAAACAAACCCGCGTCCAGCTGCCACCTTCCCGCCAGATGTTGGTGTCAGGGTGGCTGGTTGGGTTTCGGTGGTGACCGTCCCTGCAAGGCAGATGGAGCTGCTGTGGGGAGATACCACCTCTCTGGTGGCCCTGGTGAAACCCTAGTGAAACTGGTGGCTTGAAGCAGTCCCCAGCTTGGGGACTTGGAGTCAGGCCACCCAATTTCTGGAGGAAGGGGTGAGATGAGCCACCCCAGTCTGGTACCGGGTGCTGAGGCTCCTTCCAGCACGTCTGAGCTTGGGGATAGTGGAGACTGTCCTGGCTGTGACCCTTCTGCGTGCTGGACAGGAGGACACAAGCAGGGACAAATCCAGGGGTGACCCCAAAGTGGCCCCCTGCCCACCACCCCATGCAGAGTAGAGGCAGCCAGGGCGGCGGGTGGCCACAGCCAGTGATGGGAAGGCGAGAGGAGGAGAGGGCAGGTGGCATTTACCTTTCAGCGTGCGTCCGCAGGGCTGGCTGCTGCCCATCACACAGCGGTGTTTAATTTCTCAATGGGAGGGCAGGGAGATAATGCTGCACAGTCCCATTTAACCTGCTGGTGACCTGGTCTTAAGTCATTGTGGCTGAAAATAGACCGTGTTCCCTCCAGGGCACGGCTAATGGCGCTGGGAAAGCTGGGATCTCTCTTTGAAGGCTGATTTAATTGCTGCTGGCAGGCACTCGGTGCAGGTGATGTGGGGACCGGCACCCTGTGCCATCCCACAATAACCTCCCCCCTCCCAGCGCCTGTAGCTCTCCTGGTGAAGGGTAACGAACTCTTTTCTAATGAAGGCACGGGATGAGCTGGTGTGTGGGTGTTGCTGGGTTAATTTGTGCGGGCACGGCTCGGGGAGTGGGGGCTCGCTTGTTTGCATCGCATTTTCTGCACTGAGTTTGGGTGATTTAAAAAAAAACCCAAAAAAATTAAAAATGGGGTAGGTTACATCTCAAATGGGGTGGGTTAAATTTCTGTGCTTAGGAAGGAGGGGGAGCACCTGCAAGGAAAGTGCGCGTCCGGTGCCGGGAGCAGAGTCAGCCACCAGTGTCTGGAGGGGCTTCACCGTGATGAAGGACGGACCAGAGCAAAGACATTTTGATGCTGTCCTAGAAAAGCAGGAGAGGAAGGCGAGACTAGAGTCTAGCAGCTAGGTTCTGCATTCCTGGCAATTCTGCTAATCAGTTTGAGAGTTAAAATTATTATTTTTTAATTTCTGTATGGCAAAACGCTGAGCTGCAGACCCCACCTAGTTGCTCTTTGCTGTTTGAGGAAGGCTGTGTGGTTGTGTAGCGAGAGTCTGGAGGTTTTGGTGGAGCCCCGTTGGGGTGTCAGCTTTAATTACGCCAGCGGAAAAGGAGAGACATTCCGTGGGGTGGGGGATTGCAGGCTGGGGATGCGGAGGAGAAGCTTCTGCTGTAGCAGCTGACAGTGACCCAGGAGCAGTGACACTGGTTGAGTGTGTGTCAGGATTAACGTGGGACGGGGTCAGTGCTGCCCAGACCCACGTATTTTAGGCTACGCAGACCGGCTGCGCATCATGTTGGGGTCCCAGTGGGATGGTTTTCATCCTGGCCCCTGCAGCGGGAGGAAAAGCCACCGTCCCTCTGCCAGAGGGGTTCATGTCCCCACCTTCCCGCTGCCCCCACACAGTGGGGCACAGAGCTGGGGGGTGACCTGACGGGAGATCTTCACGGCATCTCATCGGTGTCCTCCTCCTGCAGCCCCAAGCTCTGGCGTGCTGGTACACCTGGGATTGTGTGTGTTTGTTGCACGGTGGAAACTGAGTCTGCAGGACGTGGGGAGCAGAACTGGGGCACAAGCACCGATCCCTGGAGCCCATGCAGCTGCTTCTTCCCATTTTCTCCTCCTCCACCATCTCTGGAATATTGGGGCTGTTCCAGCTCCGGGGTGAGGAGGAGGTGAGCGGTAGGGCTCAGCCTGCTGATCCGTATTTCCACGGAGGCAGGGAATGCCGGCACACACGCCCTGCCCTTTGGTGTGCCTCGGCTGCGGGGGGGCCCGGCAGCGTGGTGATTCACGATGGGGACAGGCCAGCAGTAAAATCGTGGCACGGCATCGACACGGGATAATGGCCTCAGGATGGCTCCTCGGAAACGTGGCGAGAGCACACGGTGTTCCTGTGCTGACGCGGCTGCGAGCAATAGTAAATATTGAGCAAGAGTCACTTAAAAATAAAGCAGCCTGGACACAGATTCCCACGTGGAATAAAATAAAATTAAAAGAAACAATAGAGAGCTGTGCTGAGCTAGGGGGGAAACTTGCCTTGGCTTTTAAGGTAGTGATTTTTGCAGCTGAAGGAAAGCAGCACGGTGGTGTTCAAACCAGCAAAGGCTGGAAGCACAGACTTCCCGCTGGAGGATGCTGCCTCTGAGCTCGCCGGGGTTCTTAGAAGATTAAACAGGGAGTTAAATTGATCTGGCTGCTCAGGATCCAGGGGATGATACTGAAGGCCTTCAGGGGATGTGAAGAATCGAGGCTGTAAATTCAGGCTTTGAAGCAACTGCCAGCCCCGTGGCATGGGGTGTAAATACGGCAGGGTCAGGTTTTGGGGTGGAGGGTGGTGGGTTGTGACGGCAGCAGTGGCTGGGGGCTGTGGGGATGGGGACAGGCCAGCGCTGCGGTCCAGGTGCATCTGATCCTGGGGTTTGGTTTCATCCCGGCGTGTTCGGGGGCTCGTATCACTGCCGTCTCGTGCGTGGCACAGAGTCAAGGTGGCTCGGGTGCTTGGGGTGTCACTAGAGCCGCCCTGGCAGACAGGGGAGGAGGTGGCAAACATTTACACTGTCAGCACTCCTGCCTCTCAGCTGTTTGCAGCCATAAATGTGTGCATGAGGAATTGCTGCTGCCGTGCCTTGCTGTGCCGTGTGTCCCTGCAGCGATGGGCAGGGATGGGGAGGTGTCCGCTGGAGGGGACCTAAAAAAGTCTCCCCTGGGAGGCTGCTGCTTTTGCAGGGCGAGGATCAGGGATGATGGTAAGCACAGGCAGGGGATGTTGGTCCTGCTGGTGGTGGGAGTGGGACCCACAGGGGCTGGTGGCCAGTGGGTACTCGCTGTGCTTGGATTTCTCCTGGTTCTCCTCCCTCCCTGCTGGGGAATGGGGACTCGTGCTGATAGAACTGTTTATCCAGCCGTTTGTGGCATGGACTGGTGTCCCAGTTGGCTGCCTGCGAGGCTCTGTGAGCTGGACTGGGGAAGAGGTGACTGTGCTGCTGGCCAAGGGCGGCCGCAGCTCCTGCTCCGTGCCAGAGCCCAGCAGCCAGCAGAGACCCCGGCTGTGACGGGGCTGCAAACCTCCCTTGCCTGCCCAGCCTTGAAAACATCCAGTGGAAATAAACCCAAAGCCTCGCCGCTGTGTTTCCCAGCCCTTCTGGACTCAGACTGGGGGATTGCGGGGCCAGGCTGTTCATCTCAGGCCCCTTGCACAGTGCATGGTGCCAGCCTGCTTCCTGCCAGTGTGTCTGTCCATCATGGCCTGGAGAGGATGGGGTGAGGTGCTGGCGGTTGGAAATATTTCATAAGTGGCAGAAACCCCTAACGGGCGGACGGGGACAATGGAGGAGAGTTGCTTCACCTCTCCCGGAGTGCTGGAGGCCACCAGTCTTCCGGTGACGGAGCTGTGGCTTCTTGGGCAAAGATGGCTCGTGCCTGGGGCTTGGCTTTGGGCTACACTGACCAGCATTGTACACGGGGCTGTCACCCAGCTGTGTCCTGTTGTGTGATTTCCTTCAAGGTGACATCAGGGACCGTAGAGCCATCCTGGAGCACGAGCAGAGGCTTTGCAGATGCTGCTTCTCCCTGGCTGGTTTGGAGAATGGGATCAGAGGAGTGAATTCCCCATTGAGTGATGTCCCTGTGTCACTCCTGCTTGCTGTCCTTCACCCTTCGGGGGTGCCCGAGTGAGCTGTTACCTCTGTGCTGGCTCAGCAGCGGGCATGGAGGGCAGCAGGGACGCTGTGAGGGTGCTGGCCGGTCTCCTACAGCTGGACTGTGCTGGAGCAGGTTTCCCAGTGCTGGCTGACGTGTCACATCAGGCGTGTCACCTGGCTCAACAGCAGGAGCTGTGTCCATGGGGGAGATGTGTTTAGCTCCAGTGTGTTTCCCTCCTGCCTGGCTCTGTCACAACCCAGGCTTGGCCAGTGCGTCCAGCTGGGGCTGAATGTTGGGCGTAGGGACTGGGAGGGCCAAGACAGAGAGAGCTTGCAGGTTAAAAACTCTGGGTCACCAGTGGCACGTGGCAGCCTGCTCTGCTGTGGGCACATCCGCCCGCCCGCCTTGGCCACCTTGGCCAGGCGATGGTGGCTCCCTCCTCCCGAGGAGCTTTGGGCAAACCCCGAGCGGGCTGAGCACGTGGGGCCTGTTTCCCTCCTGTTTCCCCCAACGCGACCTCCTCCGGCCTCCAGACGTTTGGCGTGCGGTTTGTGCGGTCGCTGGTATCTCTTCTCCCCATCAGTCACATCCCCTCTCGGTGGTGAGTCACCCGGCCGTGCCTCTTCCCCCAGTGCTGTTTAGGAGAGCTGAGCAAAGATGGAGAAGACGTTTTCAACCGGGTTGGCACATCTGCACCCGCCAAGTTCCTCTAATAACAGCCCTTAGTGATTTATGTCTCAAACGTGCAAGGTACGTTTTATCATCTGGGAGCTGGGAAGGAGGGGGACGGGTGTGTGTCCCCTCCATGCCCATCCACTGCACAGGGGGAGCCGAGCAGGGACGTGCATTTTGGCTACTGGTTGTCGCCTTCCTGCAGGGTTAACGTGGCTCAAGGGACAATCTCTGCCCCTAAAGCCCTTTTACCCTGTGAGCTGAGCATTTTGGATCGCGTGTGCCCACGCTGGCAAAGCACTCACATGAGATCTGTGTCTGTTCCAGGAGGCCAGAGGCCATGCTGATGGGCACGTGCGTTTGGCGTGGCGGGGAAGGGAAGGGGGGCACAGCCGGTCTGGTGCTGGCAGCGCTGCCGATTTGCACCTCCCCGCCTGTGCCGTGGTGCCAGCCCGCCTCTGGGCGAGCAGTCGGCTGGAGGAGCGTGGCTCAACCTGCCGAGACCTGTCGGCGTGTCCCTGGGCGAAGCGGATCTTGTGCTGGTTCAGCAAACGCTCTGGCCCCGGGCAGATGGAGATGATTGTGGTTTCCCCCTTTCCCCTCCCTTTCTCCTGGCAGGAGCCCATGGTTGGGGTGAGCCGTGTGTTGCTCACTGCGGTAGATTTTCACCCCTTGGCATCGCTTTCTGGCACCGAGATCCAAGGAGGGAGTGACTTGCCCACGGCCGCCTCCTGCAAATGCAGCTACTTAGTGCGTGAAGGAGCAGCTTCACCTCCAGGTCCTGCCCCGGGGGAGCGGGGCAGCAGGTTTCAGGCTGTGTGCGAGTCTTACGCCAGTCCAGCATTGCTGCCGGAGGGCTCTGTGGAGGAAGGGATGCTCGGCAGTGCCTTGAGGTTGGATTTGCATGGGTTCCTCTCCAGGAAGGCTGTGGCTCGGATCCCTCCTCCCTGCCTCTGTTCTGACTCCCCGCAGGAACCAGGCTGGGTGAACACAGCCGGGGCAGCTTCTCCCTCTGGGCACTTCAGAAGGGAAAATGGTGTCACTGGTAAATGGAGGTTCGGGTGGTTTGCTGCTGGTCAGCTGGGTGACGCAGGGAAGTCCTTCCACCTGCCTGTGCCTCAGTTTCCCCACCTGCAAAGCCGTGAGGTGTGCTTGGAGCCCCTGTGCTGGGAAGGGCTGGCAGGTGGCTTTGAGGCTGTGCTGGTGGCATCAGCTTGATTCTGCTGCTGCTTCCCAGACAGGGTGGTGACACTGCCCTGCAGGGTCCCCAGCTGGTCCCTCTAAACTGGTCCCCAGTTTGGATGGTACACAAAACTGCCCATCACCACTCTGCTCCCCACTCCAGCACAGTGGCTGGAAAAACTCTGCGACAGCTCATCTTATACTGGGCAGCTGGAGGGGATGTCACCTGTCTTTGGCCACTGTCATCCCACAGTTCCTCATCCTCTCGTTCTTCCAACTGGCCTTTCCCCTCTTCCTTCTCCTCCTCCTCCTCCTGCAGCCCCTGGCTGAGGCTGGGTCCCAGCAGTGGGTTGTGATAATACTGATTGTGGAGGAGACCCCAGAGTGTTTGGGGCTGACCCTGTGCTGTCCCTTGGTGGGATGAGATGCTGCAGGCAGGGAGCTGCCCCAGTAGGACCAGGAATGTAACTGGTCCCAAAATGCCTCTTTGGGTACCAGAAGCTTAAGCTGCGTGCAGGCGTTCCTGCACTGGGTGTCAGGGCTGGATCGTGTCCCCTTCCTGGAGCTCTGCAGGTGGCTTCATGTCCTTGCACCATGGGCAAGCAGGGACATGCCGTGAGCATCTGCACACCGTGGTATCTGCAGCGTGGGATGTGTCTCGCCACGATCTCCCCACCGGTGTTCTCACCTCTGGAGCACCGCAGCTGGGGTTGAGCTCTGGCTGGGAGAAGGGGCTCACGTGGTGATGTCTGCAGCCAGGGTCACCGGGCTGGTGTGGCACAGGGTGCTGCGGGGGGTTTACCATGCTGCAACCATGTGCTCTGCCAGATGGGACTCGTGTTCCCTCGGAAATGTGTCGCTCCCGCTCCAGACGCTGGCTCGTCGCCAGCCCAGCCGTGCCGGAGCGGTGGAGGTGCTGCGGCTGGGGCAAACATGGAGCTGCTCACGGCTACCCCGGGTTAGGTGCCCTGGGTGCTACCCAACACTCTCCATCCCTGGAATAAGAAAATCATAGAATGTGTTTGGAAATAATAAAATGTGTTTTCCTCAGTGGGAAGGTTTTGGGGTTACCAAGGAGAGGTGTGAATGTGTGTGCACACTCCGCGCTTTTACAGCACCCTGCACGAGATGAAATGGGAAGTTGTAGCTGCTGGGAGTGGGTTTTGTGTTGAACTTCACGGGCACAGCAGCTCCTGTGGTCGTGCCGCTGGAGGGTTGGCGTGTGCCGGCAGTGCCGCTGGGAGCTGTCGGGCGATGGATCCGGGCCAGGAGCTGTGCGCAGCGCTGCGTTGGTGAAGCACATGTGCCGGGATGCAAACATGTATGCGAAAGAGATCCCGGCTGTCTAAATAATGTGAAATATTGACTAGCTCTCGCAGATGGTGCTCCACGTGCAGCTTGGGGGACTGAACTTCGCTGTCTCCTCTTGGGTTTTGGTGTGATGTTGTTTTGATCCGGCTGGATGCTGGACTCTTGACACACTTGTTGCCCGGTTGCTTTCAGTGGGATGGTTGGATTTTGGGGAAGTTGATTGCTAATGGGGTCTGTGGGAAGGGGAGGAGGGTTATGGAGGGCTTGAGTGGCTCTTTCAGACTCTCCTGATGGCTTTGAATCGGTTTTTAAGTGGTGGCACCAACGGGAGGTTGGTTCTTGCAGCGTGCTGGGGTTTGCAGTATTGCACGGGCGCCGTTTGGTGGCAGTGCTGCCGAGGAATTGCTGCCTGTAGCCAGCACTTGCGTTATTACCGCTATTGCGGTGATTGTGTTTGCTGACGAAATGCTGCTGCTGATTATCCACATGAGGACACTGCTGGGGGCCCCATTCTTAGAGAAGGCCCCAATGTCCAGGACATAATCTGCACCGCTGGCAGCAGGGCCTTGGGGACACACTGCCTTCATCTCAGCTCATGGATGGGCGGAAGATTTTCTGCTCTGTTTTGCCTTTCTCCGGGATAAGAAGCTGGTTTTGGATACGTGGAGCTATGCTTTGTGTGAGCTGCCGGGGAGGATGCTCTCAGTTTTCCCCAAAGCCCGTACCTGGTGCTGGGCAGCTGCAGCAGGGATGGGCTGTGTTGGCAAAGCTGTGCTGGGAAGAGGGTCTTATTGCTGCTGGGGAGGGTGTTGGGGGGTGCCCTCACCCACAGATCGCTGTGCTTGTGATAAAACAGCGTATCGGCCAGGTGGTTTGTTCGTTTAGCCTGAAGATTTGAGGCTCTGCTCAGAAAGAAGCATGCTTGGTCTGCTGCCTGGTGGCTGCAAAGTTCGAGCCTCACAGAGGTGCAAGGATTGAGCTGGGGGGGCTCACAGTGGGGTACCTAAAATGGGGACCCCGAGCAGCGCTCCCCACCGCGGGTTGTGCGCGGTGAGCATTGCGGCACGCGTCCTCGCAGCCGCCGCTCCTGGCGTGCGAGGGACCGACAGCCACAACAGTCTGTGCTCCTGCGGGGCTCGTTCCAAGGCGGCGTGCCGCTTGCGCTGAAACATGTTTCCCTCTTCTGTTTCCCATTTTCTGCAGGCTTTTCCCATCTGCCTAACGGGCTCTACCCGTCGTACATTCCCCTGAGCCACCTCGAGCCCCCCAGCGCCGGCAGTCCTCTCCTGGCCCAGCTGGGTCAGCACAGCCTCTTCGAGTCACAGAAAGGTGAGTCTGGGTCCCCTCTGTCACCCCTGGGTGCTCACCCTGTGTTTTGGGCTTGCTTGGCTGCTGGATGCTGGGATGTTGAAGGTGAAGAGTAGGAACCCCCTGGGCTTATTATCCAGGGATGTTTGGATGTTTCCTGGTCTTAGCAATACCAGGGTCCCTTCTTGAAGCCCCCGTGTGCTGCTGCATCGCAAGACTCGGTGTGCTTCAGAGATGGGGCTGTCCTGTGTCCCCACCCGGGCTGTGTGGGGGGTACCTGCCTGGTCTCCTCTGCCCTGGTCCTTCGTGGCCACGTTTGGTTCGGATCCTGGGCCTACAGGAGAGATGGGGAGGAACTCTATCAGGGAGTGTAGTGACAGGACGAGGGGTAACGGCTTTAAGCTGAAAGAGGGGAAATTCAGGTTGGATATTAGGAGGAAGCTTTTTCCTGTGCGGGTGGTGAGGCAGTGGCCCAGGTTGCCCAGAGAAGCTGTGGATGCCCCATCCCTGGAGGGGTTCAAGGCCAGGCTGGATGAGGCTTTGAGCAACCTGGGCTAGTGGGAGGGGTCCCTGCCCATGGCAGGGGGTGGAGCTGGATGGGCTTTAAGGTCCCTTCCACCGCAAACCTTTCTGTGGTTCTATAATTCTGTGATTCATTGCTGAGACATCCTTGACACCCATTGCCTCTTTGTTTGCCACTTCTTGGCTCTCTCTGTGTAGGACTGGAGGGGTTGGAGGCCCGTGGTAACCTTGTTTGTTTTGCTCTGCAGATGGGTTCTACCTGTCTGGCCATGCAGGCCAGTCCGCTCTGCACCCACAGCCTCCCCTCTCGAGGACCACGGGCAACCACACGCCGAGCACTCTGCTCCGGGAGAAGGAGCTTGGGCAGCTGCACAAGAGCTCGAAAGAAGGCCTGAAAGACCCTGGTGGGAAGGAACGGGCGTGCAGGAGCGATCTCTCCCTGCCCTTCACCAAGAAGGAGAGCAAGCCGAAGGAGGAGCCCCGGCCCCGCAGCGTGGTAGACCTCACACAGGACACCAAGCCCGACAGCGACCGGAAAGTGAGCGTGGTGGAGAAGGCAGTGAAGGTTGGCGAGCGTCTCTCACCCTTCCTGGCTGACCACATGCCAAATCGGGGTACAGGAGGTGGGGAACCCAAGTCCAAGAACCCGCTGCAGAGCTCTTCCCTAAGCAACTGCAACGGGGGTGGGGACCCCATGCTGAAGGTCCTGGGTGCCGAGCAGGACCGCTGTGCCAAGGATCCCGCTCGGCATGACGAGAACATGAGGCCTTCCACGCACACCCACGCCGAGCGGCTGAAGCGGGGGGAGCCCCTCCTGCCCTCCGTGGGTGCTTTGCACGTCTCCTGCAGCTGCCCGTCCCCGCACCCTTCGCAGCCGGGGAAGATGACGCCGGCCACGACATTCCCTCCGCAGCCCGTCCATTCCAGCATGTACACCATCTTCCCGCCGGCCAAGGAGCTGGGGAGGGAGCACAAAGTCATCGCCCCCACCTTCGTGCCTTCGGTCGAAGCCTACGACGAGAGGAGCGGGCCCATCCAAATCGCCTCGCAGGCCCGTGACAACAAGGCGAAGGACAAGGACCTCGGCAAGGTGGGAGTGCTGCAGTCGCCCACGGAGCGATGCCTCACCGACACCTCCCGCACGCTCTTGTCCCAGGACTTTTCTTGCCACAGTGATGCCAAAAGGATGGAGGCTCTACGGGAGAAGGGCTCGGTGATCAGGGCGAACTCCATGGTGTTGAAAAGACAGGTCACTTCAGAACCTTTCCTCAACCGGCCGGGGCTGGGCTCCCCGGAGAGCAGGGAGTTCCTGGCCTCCAAGGACTTGTTGAAGCCGAGTCCCGAGACAGAGCATCGCCCTTGCGAGCGGGACCGCTTCCAGCGATCCAGCTCCAAAGAAGCGGCGAAAATCTACAGCACTTTGGACTCCTCCCGGCAGCACCTGGAGCATGGTCAGCTGAAACCGCCCGAGCAGAAGTGGAAGCCCTTTGAGATGGGCAATTTTGCCACCACGCAGATGGCGGTGCTGGCTGCACAGCACAACCACGTCACCCGGGCGGAGGAGGAAGCCAAGAAGGTCTACCTTGACCCCAGCGGCTTGCCGCGGTCCTCGGTGGTGGGCTCACGGGGTGCTGCAGATGTTCTCCACCCCGCTTCCCATGGTGAAGGGTCGGCCATGCAGAGCCTCATCAAGTACAGCGGCAGCTTTGCCAAGGAGACCACGTCCCGGCAGAGTTGTGGCAAGAAGAGCCCCTTCGGCGGCTTGGGCAACATGAAGTTGGACTCTTCGCAGCTGGGTGCCTCCAAAGTGCAGCAGCTGCTGTCACAGCAGCCGGCAAAGCAGCTGAAGAGGGACCCCGAGAGACCCGAGAGTGCCAAATCCTTTGGCCGCGAGAGCATTGGCTCCCAGGGTGAGGTGGAGGTGAGGCACTTGCCCGTGGGCATCGCCGTGGCTGTGGCCCGGCAGAAGGACAACAGCAGCAGCAGCAGCAGCAGCAGCAAGCTAGGGCCCAGCTTGGCAGACCGGGACCGCTCGCTGTCCCTCAGCAGCATCAAAGGTAGGTTTTCCAGACCTGTCTCAGGACTTCCTTGCGGGATCTGGTCCCTGGGAAGAGCAGCCAGCTGGTGCAGGCTGTGTGGCATGAGCTGAGTTTGGCATCCTCAGCTCTCTGCCTCGTGTTCCCAGCCGAGGGCATGTTGTAAAGCACAGCAGGGAGCAGGACTACCCGTGCAAGAATCCCCTTTCCCCTCTTCCATCCCTTCTTCCTTCTTAAGCTGAGAGAGGGGAGATGTAGATCAGATATCCCAAGGAAGTTTTTTCCCGTGAGGGTGGTGAGGCAGTGGCCCAGGTTGCCCAGAGAAGCTGTGGATGCCCCATCCCTGGAGGGGTTCAAGGCCAGGCTGGATGAGGCTTTGGGCAACCTGGGCTAGTGGGAGGGGTCCCTGCCCATGGCAGGGGGTGGAACTAGACGATCTTTAAAGTCCCTTCCAACCCAAGCCAGTCTGTGATTCCATGATTCTATGATTCTGTCCCCTCCATCCACCTCTGAGGACAACCCCTCTCCATGTGTTTGGTCCTCGTTAGCAAGTGGAGTGACAGAGAAACCCCTAAATCCATGGTTTTGATTTAAGCCGGGGCGCTGGCGGGAGGGGGATGACTCCGGTGGGTGTTTCGGTGCTCTGCTTGGCTTGAGGAGCAAGATAACGCCTGGGGGCTGCCGAGCATGGGGCGGGCTCGGCTCTGGCGTGCCAAGGAGCAATGCCAAAGCGAGCAGCTGGTGGGCAATGGCTGGGTTTCCATTTTTAGCCTTCACTTTTCCCATTTTTCTGCTTTCGCTCCCCTCTCCCAAACCTCGCCAGCGAGAGGCGGTTTCTCCCCCGCCAGCAGCCCTTCTCCTCGTTCTCATCGCCTCCCGTTGCCCTCCCGACGGCTGGGCGGGAGCAGACCGAGGACCTTGTGGGCAGCACAGGGAGCTGTTTGTTCAGCCGTTCAATCGTCCCAGACCCTCCCAGCTTGCGTTAAATGTAATTTACTGAGCTGAACTAAAAGGCTGCAAACAAGGGTTGAATTCTGGCAGGCCTCCGGGCTCGTTGCTAAGTGATGCAGTTGGCTTTCAGACAGAAAACAAGACTGCTTTTCTCCTCCTCTCGCCCCCCAAATGCTGCCCCCCCTTTGTGTGCCGGGAGATATTCGTCTAATAACATTAGCTTGCTTGCACTGAGAGGACGGTGCTTGAATGTTTAGACCTTTTAAGAAGGGAGAAAGCAGGCTTTAGTTGGCTAATCTGTAGTATTTGGCAAGTAAAATGCAAGTATTTAGTGCTGGGCATTGGTTGGCAAGGAAACGGACCTAAGCCTCTCCTCTGTGCATAACTGATTGAATTTTTCTATGCGGTCCGTGCGTCATGTTCATATATATAGACAAAATGATCATTCACTGTCCGGACAATCATTAGTCTGTACAGAAAAGGGACCGTCCTGTCGGCAGGGTGGGGGCTAGGCAGGAATTAGATGAATAAGAAAGTGTGTGTTTGGATGGGGGATGAGAAAAAGATGATAAACTCGTCTATAAATAACGGAGCACGAGTGATGTAAATGGGAGAGGGAAGAGCAGAGATAAAATAACAAAATAATGTGTTTCTAATAAAAAGGTTGGAGGGGAGGTCAACCCACCTTGTGCCAAGGAGGGGAGGGAGGCTGCAAGTTAACCGAGGGCTTGCTCTGTATTTTTGGCACCGAAGAGGCAGTTGGGCATTGATTGGGGAAAACAAATAGGAAAAGGGGCTCCAAGGGAGGGAAAATCTAGTCCAGAGGGTGAGTGGGGGTGATGGTGGAGAGGCAGGGAGAGATCCTGGGGCTCTGGAGGGGTTCATGAGCCCCTGTGCCTCATGCCGTGGAGGCTGGGTGGTGAAATGGAGCAATGGGGACTGTGTAGGGCATTGCTCAGCGCGTCGAGGAGGGGCTGGTTGGGGACAGCCACTGCGCACAGTGTCCTGGCAGGCTGCAAGGGAAGTGTGGTGACCCTGGCAAGTCCTTTGGGAAGGAGAGGTGTGTGCCAGGTTTTAAAGCATCTTTGCTTTCTACCTGAAGCCCGTGGAAGGAGCCTTGGGGATAGAAGCTGGGAGAGATGCTGTCTGGTTCCTGGATTCCTTCTGACAGTAAAAGCTGAGGGAATTGGAGACTTGACAGCAAAAAGCCCACGGGCTGTCCAGGTTTGTGGAAATACCCAGCGGAGCCCTCCTTGAAAAGACTGCCTGTCAACAGAATAGACTTGATGTGCCGAGATGCTTTCCCGTGTGCCAAACCCGATCGAGGCAGGATGGCGAGGACCCTGGAAGGGGCTGCCTGGAGCCGGGGTGCAGCCATGCAAGGCCGTGCTGTGCTGCTGGGCCCTGCGGGGTGCAGAGCATCACCCGCGCAGGGGGTGTGCTGACAGGGTGCACTGAGAGCTGAGGGAAAGCAAATACCTTCCTCCTGGGGCCGTTGGGCTGGCTGGGAGGTAGGAGCAGGTNTGGGGCCGTTGGGCTGGCGGGCAGCTCGCTGTAAGCTGGCTGGGAGGTAGGAGCAGGTCATACCATCAAAGCATAACGTGGACAGGGGCAACAGGGAATTATGGAAAAAATGCATATGCAAGAAAGAAGCTAAGAAAAAACTAGGGGAAAGCAAGCCTAAAATCAGGTGTCTGGGTGAAGACCTTGGGTAAAGTAAGGAAAGGGTGGCCCCAATACCTGGTCCTTACAGGGCCAGGGAGGAGCTGCTGTTCGCTCCTGTGCTCCCTGACCTCGCGGATGCGGCTGCTGCTGTGCCAGGCTGTGTATGCAAGAGCTGTTCTGGTTCTGGGATGAGTCGTTTCTCGAGCCAAACATCCATCCTCCCTTTTTGGACTCTTGCCCTCGACAGCCATATGTGCCCCCGCCTCGCCAGACTCTTTCTTGTTGCATGGCTTGGCGGGGGGACGCAGATTCCCGCTAACAGGTTGAATTAGAGAGTGGAGCACGCTGGTTTTGTGAGGGTCTGTCGTGTTGGTTCTGCCTGTTGCAGAAGGACAGGGCTTCAGAGCATACCCGCTGCTCCCAGACTGGTTTAAAAGAGCAGAAGGTGCTTCAGAAGGTACAGAGATAAAATCCACCCCCTGTAAGATGTGCTGAGCAGGACTGTGTGGTTTGATGCAGGGATTTAGCTGGACCTCGTCTCCTTCTGAGATGTGAAATCTGCCACTGTCCTTCAGCAAAAATGGTCCCGTTGGTCCTGCTGCTCCTGGGCTGGTGACTGTCCTGTCCTGGGAGACTGGTGTGACCTGGCGAGTGTGTCCCTTGATGGTTTGAAGACATGGACCTCCAACCCCATGCACCCGGGTGCTACCAGGAGCTGCCTTAGTGAGAGTGTTTTAATCACAGTCAGGCTTGCCCTGTCCTTTAGAGCTTGAACCTGGTACAGTCTTGGGGACAGTGTCATTTGGGTGTGCTGGCTCCCAGGGCACTGCCTCTCCATGCCCAGAACAGGGGACAGCTTTCCTCAGACTGTTTCTCGTGTCACATGGTGCTGGGTTGTCTCTTAGGGCATGGACGATCGGAAGATGATTGTGGGGACGAGAGGAGCCGGCACCGGGACAGCCACCTCCTGGCAGGGCGATTGGAGCGGGATCAGGAGAAGCTGCTCAGGTGAGGGTTGGAGGGAGATGGGGTCTCTTGCCACAGGCCGTGCTTGGGGACAGCCTGTCTGGAGGAGGGACGGGGTTGTATCCATCCTGTTGAGCGCTGAGTGGGGTACCACGGGGTTATGGGCAGATCCTGAAGCCGCAGCAGAGCAGTCCTAGTAGGCTCCTGCACATCCATGTCTGCTCCAAAAAGATGGAGAAATGGGGTGTTTTATTCTGGATGTGATGTTAACCGCCTCCATCGCAGCTCTCCTTGAGCGTCTGACCCTTGTTTTCAATCATGCTCGTTCCATAGACTTATACATACCCCTGGGCTCCTGCAGCCACGCAGTGACCTGTCGCACTTGGACCCTCTCTCACTCTCTTTCTTGCCTCCCCCATGACCAGAGAGAGCAAGGAGCTGGCAGATTTTGCCCGGATACACCCCTCTGGCTGCGCCACGAATGGTTTGAACTCCAACCTCATGGTGACAGGAGGCCCAACCTTGACGGGCTCCGGGCGCTGGTCTGCAGACCCGGCTTCGCACTTGGCTGCCCACCCCTGGCTCCCCAGGACGGGGAGTCCCTCCATGTGGCTGGCCGGCCATCCCTACGGTGAGTGCTCTGGGAGGGAGCGATGTGTCCGTGGGGTGTTCACACCAGTGCAGTCCAGGGAGAGATGTTGCTAAGTGCCCAGCAAAGGCGATGTTTTGAGCAAACAGATGGTAGATGACTTCTCATGTGAGTAGTAGCTGCCTGCATCCTCTGAGTTATGCTGTGGTGTTTCTTCTTCCAGGACTTGGTCACCCTTCCCTGCACCAGGGTATGACTCCAGGCTTCCCCCCTGCCATGGGGGGAGCTCTCCCTTCCGCATACCAGTTTGCCAGAGACCCGCAGTCTGGGCAGCTTGTTGTGATCCCCAGTGAGCACTTGCCGCACTTCGGTAAGGATGCCAGCGCGTCCCGGAGGACCACGCTTTGACAGTTGTGGAGGAAACAGGCTTTGGAGAGGGATAGATAGGAGCGCACGTAGCCCAGGGGACCAGCGGCCACAGCTGTGGGGTGGGTGTGAGCTGCTCTCTTGTTAGGTGTGTTTCAGAGATGGAAGTTTCTAATCTTCAGCAGTGGCTCCTCATCCCCTGCAGGACCCCTGGTTCGGAGACACTACTCTTGGGCTCGGCCAGGGACAGTCAAACCACGGGTGCTTAGAGAGCAAAGCAAGTCAGATGGCCCCAGGAGCCATCGGGTGCTGGGCATGGGGCTGCTGAGGGGAGGACTTTGCATTTCTTTGCAAAAGGGGAATCCCCTTTGAATTTCTGGTTGCATTTCTATATAGCCGGAGGAACTAAATGATCTTTAAGGTCCCTTCCAACCCAAACCATTTAATGGTTCTATGATTCTATGTTTGGCACCTGGGACTGTGGTATAAACAGTTGCCCTTAGTGATCCTGAATGCTCTAGCTGTTGGCATCCTCCAGCCTCCCTGACTGCGTTTTTCCTCATTCCCCAGCGGAGCTGATGGACCGGGCACCCCCCCTGTGGCCCGCTATGTATCCCCCAACCAGGAGCTCCCTCCAGCACGCTCACCAGCTCCAGCTTCTCTCCCATCAGCAGCTGCTGCGGCAGCACGAGCTGTACATCCTGCAGCAGCAAGCGGCCCACGCCATGGAGCTACAGAGGAGCGCCCAGCTTGTGGTATGTTTCCAAGAACTTCTTGCTTGGATGTGACACAAGCCTGAAGTTGGAGTGTCTGGGGGAAAAAAGCAGCTGTGCCTGTGTTCCACGTGTGTCTCAAGGGTACGGATGCATTGAGCGATCCTGCCCTGGTCCCTGGGATGAGGTGTTCAGTGCATCCTGCACAGTTGGGGTGGGTTTTGGAGGGGTTTGGTCTGGAGCTGTTGAGCAGTGCTGTCAGGAGCTGCCCAGCAGCAGCATGACCTTGATTCCTTCCCGAGGGATGTCTGTTCAGTTGAGTGGTTTCATCTCTGGTCCCCTCCAAACAAACCTCCTGGGTGGCTCAGAGAAGCAGCTGCAATGCTGGCAGCAATCACACTGGGTCCTGGAGCCAGCTCTCATTCACCAAATGATTTTGGAAGTGTGAGCTTTCATCTGGGTGGTTTACACCCATTTAATTTTTATAGTGGTCATCTGATTTTCAGCCTTCATTTTACATGTGTGCTTGCTAGGCTGGAGACTTAGAAATAGAAATCTTTTGCTTTGGTTGCAAGTGAAAGTTGAGACACCCTTGACGTGACTCCTGGAGCTGTGAATTTGTAAAGAAAGCTGTCACTGATCAGTATCACCCTTCATCAGATTGGCCTTAAAATGATGTTGCATTGAGGAACATGTGTTTTATTCCAGTCCGTGTTTGGCTAGACCATGTTTTGGTCTCGTTTGGTGGTAGATCTGTGCTTTCCAGGAGCAGGTAGAGATGTTGTGCTGAGTTCTGCTTTGTTCTTGTCACAGGAGAGGTTGAAGGCGAATGAGCAGCGTGCAGATATGGAAGAGAAGGTGACAAAACGGAGCCTGGACAGTGCCAAATCAGGCCTTTCCTCCTCTGCCCCGGGACTGGTGCACCGAAAACCACCCGTGCTATCTCCCAGCACCTCCACGTCCTACAGCAAGGCTGTGAGTCCACCTCCCCTCTCTCCCAGGGCCTCACCCGTGTCTGTGCTCAAAGCTGAGGTGATCCAAAAGATGGAGGAGCCACCTTCGCAGCCAGCCTACTCCTACCCCACCACCCCCAGCTCCCATCCTTCCAGCCCACCCCCCGCCTCTCCACCCCCTGCCCCTGCCATCCCTCCAAAGGAAGAGGTGCCCGAGACCGTGGAGAAGAAAGACCTGGAGCTGGAAAAAGAGGCTGCTGGTCCCTATCAGGCCTTGTTCCCAGGTAAGAGAGCCCTGCTTTGGCAGAGTCCCGTTGTGTTTGTGCCTGCCTCCCTTTTTCTCCTCGGCTCTTTCCTGCTTCTATCCCTTCCCTTCGTGGAGAAATCCACGCAGCTCCTCTAAAAGGCAGGGGAGAGGCCAGGACCAGAGGTGGTGTGATAGACTTGGATCGATGCCTGGGTTGTAGGGGTACCCGGGGCTGTAGGCTGTCGTCTTCCCTTGGGTCGAGCCTGGGTTGGTACCTCCAGGGCTGAAGTCTCAGTGGGAGAAGGACGCAGGAGTCAGGTCTCTTTCCAGTTGCAGGAGAGTGCTGGAAAGGTGCAGAAGGGACCTTTGGGGTATTGTTGCTTGTGGCAGCTTGGCCAGGAGGTGGCCAAAGCAGCCACTGCTTGAGAATAGGAAGAAACAAGAGATGAAGGGAACTCATCTCTCTGCCTTAGTGAGAGAGGTGCTTTGGAGAGCCAGCCACTACATAGCCTGTCCCTTCTGATGTCTTGCAGAGATCCCCCCAGGATATCCATTCCAGTCCCTGCCTCCATCCTTTGGAAGACACTATCCCTACCTCCTGCAGCCCACTGCAGCATCTGATGCAGATGGCCTGGCTCCTGACGTCCCGCTGCCTGCTGAAGGCTCTGAGCACATGGAGCTTTCTCCAGAGGTCAAGCCCATCCACCTGTCTCCGTCCAAAATGCTTGAGCCCATCCAAGCAGCAGCAGAAGAGGAGTCCTTGGAAGAGAGGGTGAAATCAGAGGTGCAGATGGAGGAAAGTCAAGAAGGGATCTGTGAGCAGGACATGGGGACTCTGAACATCGCCACCTCCGCAGCTGTCCCAGTGCAGAACGTGGACAATTGCAATCTCCTGCTGCATCAAGGTGAAGCCCTGGGTGCTATGGAGCAGGACCAGGAAGACCTCCAGAGCTGCCCACCTCCTTACCAGGTTGTGGCCTGCCCTGCAGAAGCAGAGGCTGAAGCAGAGACTGGGAGTGGAGCAGAAACCTGCTCCGTGCACATGGACTATGACGGTTCGCTCGTGCACACGGAGACCGAGCCCCCCGAGATGGACTTGACGCCCCAGCGGGAGGAAGCCTCTGTAGCCATGGATCTGCAGAGCGCTGATGTGCCCCAGGGGAGGGAGTTTCCCAGCCTGCCCCCTGAGGAGGGGGAGCAGGGGACAGAGATCCCTTCCTACACGGAAGAGGCAATCTCTTGCCAAATCCCAGCTCTGGACATCAAGCCAGGCGACCCACTGGCTGGGATGAACGCTTTGGTGGCTGCCACAGAAATGCCTCAGGCTTGTTCCTTGCTGACTACCGCCAGTGTCACTCCGTCCCCGATGAAGGTGGAGGTGTTACCTGAGCAGGCCTTGGAGCACTCCTTCCTGCAAGGAATCACTTTGCTGAGTGAAATCGCAGAGATGGAGCTGGAGAAACGGAAGCAAGAAATGCAAAGTAAGTTGTGAGTACCCTGTCTGGCCAGCCTTGGGCCGGGCTGGGTCTCCTTGCATACAGCCCCGGTGCTCTCTGTGAGGGCAGAGGACCAGAGAGGGGTCTTTTGCAACCTCAGCCATGCAACAAGGAGAGCACGGCCCCAAATTCAGGAGTTGGTACTTTGGATGGGGTTGGAGTAGGGTTTTGGTTACAGTAGGCTGAGCTACGTGTGGCTTTTGTATTGCTCTCCCCTTCCAAAGGCCCTCGCCATGTCTAGACAGTTTGTGGTATGCGTAGCGGAAACGGAGCCCCACTTGCTGAGAGCTGCCAGGTTAACACCCTTCTGGCAGGCACAGTCTACAGTCTGTCGGGGTTTGGCACAGGAGGCCCCAGTAGCTCCAGATGATGCTTTCCAAGAGCTTGGCAGGTCCTGAAAAGATCTCACCTTCCAGTAACTTCCTGAGGCGAGACGTGATGGGAACTGCTAGTTGTACCATGGCTGGGTACAACGGGAGGTCTCAAGTGAGGGCCAAGGGTGGCTGGGAGGCTCCTGGAGATGCCATGGTCCAGAAAGGGACATCAGCCTCTCCTTGTGCCTGCTGGGGGAGCAGCTGTGGAGAGTGAACCTCTATAGCTATTTTTTTTCGTCCTGAGCAGGTCCAGAGAGTTTCCCTGTCCGGCCAACGCTGGAGAGTTTGCTGGCTGCCAGCACCCACATGCTCATGGAAGTACTTTCCACCCCCTTTATGGAAAGTCTGAAAACCATCCGACTGCCTCGAGAGCTGAATCCCAACAAAAAGTACAGCTGGATGCAGAAGAAAGATGAACCTGTAAGTAGTTCTTAGTGTGGCTGAGCCTGAAAAGCCCCAGTGGCTCCGCTCACCGCAGCTTGCTCTTCCAGCCACCGTTTGCCCCCCGGCTTGTGTTGCCCTTCTGCATTCAGCAAAGCGAGCAGGATCTGTGTGGTGCGATTTAGCTTCCTCCCCAGTTTGTCAATCAACACCGTTGATCTCAGCAGGACCATCAGCAGCCCTAGAAATGGTGTTTGTAACACAAAGGGAGCAGGAACTCATATGTGACAGCTTTGGTGGGGGGGGAATAAATAACGATAGTGGCAGGAGGGTTTTTCCTTGTTTTTTCGTTGTTGACTTGTTCCCATGGGAGAGACTGACAAATTATTTTGCACCCTGCAAGTAAGTGTTCCAAGACAGGAATATTTTCATCTGTCTTTTTAAATAAGGGAAAAGAGACTCCATGGGTGTATTTTATCCTGCAGGTTCTTTCACAGAAGCTGATACCATCCCATACATAAGCCACAGAACATCTTTGCTGGGCTGGTTTTGCTCGGGTACCGCTCTAGGGCTGTGCTTGTTGTGGACCTGGGTGCTCTGCTCCACTGTAAGCACAGGGGGCTTCCCTGCCAGTCTGCAGATCTTGGCCGTTGCAAGGACACCCCGGTGTGCACCATCCCTGTCTAGGTGGGGGCTTGGACATGTTCTGACCTCTCACCCCCACTTGCCTCCCCCCCAGATGTACTCCATCAAATCGGCCAGCGAGAACATGGATGCGATGGAGCTGGACTACAGGATGAGGCTGGCGGAGCTGCAGCGCCGGTACAAGGAGAAGCAGAGGGAGCTGGTGAAACTGCAGCGCCGCAGGGACTCCGAGTAAGTCACAGGCTGCTCACTCGGTCTTTTTTTTTTCCAGCTGGGCACTTTCGCTGCCTCTCAGTCCAGGAGAGCAAGCAACCCTCCATCCCTCCCTGTCTCCTCTCCTCTCCTCCTGGTACAGCCCAACAGAGCTTTGCACAGGACACTCCTAGGCTATGTGACACAACAACCTGATCACTGGTGAATGCAGCTGGGAGACCGTGTTAGAGACAACCTTGGCTTCAGCAGCGCAGTTTAGCAGTGTGGTGACAGGCGAAGGTTCTGGGTTGGCTCCTGTTTGTGCTTGCTTTCTTTTTTTTCCCTTTTTCTTCCTTTTGGATTTATTTGCTTTAT
Organism: Syrrhaptes paradoxus; assembly: GCA_013400615.1. NCBI lineage: Eukaryota > Metazoa > Chordata > Aves > Pterocliformes > Pteroclidae > Syrrhaptes > Syrrhaptes paradoxus. The sequence goes on from VZTO01001358.1 coordinate 167,019, forward strand.
TTTTTTTTCCTGTTTGTTTTGCTTTTTGGTTGTGAAATTTGATTTTGCCTTTTTTTTTTCTTTGCTTTTTTTTCTTTTTGTTGCCTTGGTTAACAGTGAAGCGTGTGGTTTTTTTAAAGGGAAAAGCATGACGAGAAAAGTAGAAGCTTGGCGAGAAGAGGCCCTGGAAGGCCCAGGAAGAGGAAACTTGGATCAAGCGCTCTGTCACCCGTTAAGGAGAGAGGGAAGAGTGACAGCAAGAGTGGAAAGTAAGGCTGGAATTTGGGGAAGACGGGAAAATGGCAGGGTCACCGCACCAGGGTCTTATTTGGGGAGAGCATCTCAGATGCAGCGGGGGCTCGCCGTGGCGTTGTGTTGGCAGGCTGGTCTCTGGCAGCAGTGGTGTTGTGGAAGCGTGTGCATTTAATGTGTGTCCTTGCGATGGGAATGGGGTGCCAGCCTCCTCCCTCCCCGCTGGTAGGGCGCGTGGCTCCGATGTTGCGTGCAGGTAGGGCAGGCAGAGTTGAGCGGCGGTGAGGTGATACGGAGCAGCCGGCTGGGCAGGGAGCTGTAGGTGAGCTCTTGGTGTTGGGAAGCGTGTCCTCGTGTGTTTTCAGAAGCGCAGACGGTGCAAGCGGGTGCTGTAGAGCTCATTGCAGGGATGCTGATGTCAGAAACTGGAAGGATAGGGCTGTTGCAGGTTGTCTACTTAGTAGGGCCTTTCTGCTGCGTTTCTGCTGTCTTCATCTCCTGTTCCCTTCATCAGTGGGAGTTGGTTTCGCCTGACCTCTCTCTTTCAAGTGTCTGGATCATTCTCGCTTCTGCTTTTTTCTCTTTTGCAAGTCCAGCTGCTCTTGTTTGGATGCCTGGATCTCATCACCGTTGGCCATCTAACCATCCGTACATGGCCAGGTCTCTCCAGTGGGAAGGCACCTCCAAGCTCCCCCCCTGTGTGCTATGTATTTTTGCAAAATGTCCTTTCAAGACTACAAATTAGATTCAGGTGCCCAGCTCCCACTGATCATGTGCTTCTGAAAATCTGTCCTCTCAGTAGCTCTGTGTTTTGCTCCTCTTGTTTGGAGGGCTAGACAGGCTGGAGACATCCAGAGGTGGCTGGAGTTGTGCATGTGTGCGTGCATGAGCGTGTTGCGTGTGCATGTCTCTGCATCGCAGGAATGCTCGAGCAGCCTGGTGGGGAAGATGGAGATGCACCCTCAGCCAGCGTCCAGGGCCCGAGGTGTTGGTTTGGCTGTCTGCAAAGGTCCGCAGAGAGGACGGAGGGGAGGGGAAGTGCCTGGAAGCCGAGGAGGTTGCCCAGTGTCAGCAGCTTTGTGGTGGTGGTGTGACCTCAGCCAGCAAGCTTAGCATGAAGGAAGTGACATACGAGAGCTTTTAATGGAGGCTTCTAGAGGTCGTGAGGTGTTGTCTGATCTCTCCGTCCATCAGTTTCTGGAGACAGCTGGGGAGCAGTGAAAGATGCGCTTACAGTCTCACCTACTTTATTTTTTTTATTTTTTATGATTTATTTTCCCTCTCCTTTCCCCCCAAATTCAAAAGCAGGACCGAGGATGCAGATCACAGCTGCTTCTCGCAGAGGGGCCAGGCTTGTAAAGCAGATTGCTTGTCCTTTGAGCGAGCCAGTCCCTGCAGTGCCCGTGTCCCTTCGTGCCACCCTGTGCGGTGGTTCCTCACCACCTCATTGCTCATATCTGAGCAACCAGAGCAAGTGTCTGGGCAGTGAGGCACCTCCCTGGGCCTCGGGAATCCCTCTCTGCACCTACAGAGTCCATGGAAGTAGAGGTGGATAAAGACCTACGGGACCGGCTCAGCTGTCCGTCCTTCCCTCTGCTGCTCTGTACCAAACCAGGCACTTTTTGGTGGCTGTCACTCAAGATACCAATTCCTTCCTTTCAGAGACCACCTTGCAGGTCTCTGGTTTCAGGCCTCCTCGTCTGTGCTGGTGGCCAAGAGTGTGCAAGAAGGGCTCCTTGGCTCTCCTGTTTGGTGGAAAACCTTGTCCAAACTGCTGTCACTTCACAGTGGGCTTGGCTCCTGTTGAGGATCCCCACTGTCCTAGGAGGCGTTTAACCTCACCGTGATCTTGGTGGGAATCACAGGGAGGAAAATCCCCCACCTTGACGCATCCTGTGCTTGGCTTGCAGACTGAGCAAGTCCTTGTTGCTCTCCGAAGACTCTGAGACTGGTGAGGGCATGAAGAAGAGGCACAAAGGGGCCCTCCCGGAGGAGGACGAAGATGTGGAGAGCAGCAGTGGCAAGATGAAAGGGAGGAACCAGAGCTGGGAAGAGCACGATGCGGCTCCCAGCTTCTCAAATGAGGTCAGTGCCCTCGTGGGGAACATGGAGCCGTGGGCCAAAAGCAGATCTCTTTCCTGCTTTGCTAGTGTTGGCTTACACTGGATAACTCCTCGTGATGTTAGAGTGTCTGCTCTCAGTTCATGTGGGTTTAGAAGCTCTTAATGAGAGGACAGTTTTTGCAGCAGAGGAGTATTTTCAAAGCCTAACCTTGGCTGATGGAGGTTGGACTTCTTTGGTAGGCAGCAGAGAGGCAAGTGCCTTCGAGCCAGCCAGAGCACCGCACTAGCTCTGAATCCTGAGCGGTGCTTGTCTTACCCCTTTGCCTTTCGAGGTAGTGGAGTGGAACAGACTTCGCAAAAGGAGGGAGGAAAGAGAGCACAGCCTTGCTGTTTTAAATGCAGGATTTTCTTCTGCTCCTGTTGAGGCAATGAGATATTTACTGGAGCTTTAAGCTGCTGATGAAATCCTAAATGCATGCAGGCGAAGTGCTGGGTTACAGCTGCTGTTATCTAGCTGTAGCACATGTAAAGTATATTTACTTTTTTCAAGAAGCAAGAAAATACTGAAAAGGGTGTAACAGCCCTGGCTGTGATGCAGCGGCGCTGATGCTCTTGCTGAAAGGTATTTGGGTCTTCTTGGCATCCCAGCCTCTGGAGCTGTTGATTATGTGGAAATCCATATTTATTTGGCTGGGGTTTTGGGTAAAGAAGGTTTTTAATCCTCGTGATTTGGAGAAAAGCTTGTAAAAGCAACCCAAACATATACTAAAAACCAGAAGGTGTCAAGAAAAAAGAACTCCAAAACATGCTGTTCTATGAACATGTTTCTTTTGGAAGAAAATTCAATTTTTCTAAGTTAATCTTGTGATTTTGTGGTGCTCGATGAGGGTAGAGCTGTGCTGTTTGCTGACATCTTCCTCTTCTTCCTCCCTAGCACCGTGGTGGGTTATGGCAACTGGGGTTAAGACCATCATTTTGAGCCCTAATTAACTAGTGTGCATGAGTGACCGTTAGGAGGGCTACTAAAATCCTTCAGGTCTGCCGTGATACCTGCTGTGTATTCACCTCCGTCTCTTCCTTTCACCTCAGCAGTTAAAGCTCAAGAAGAAGAAGGTACCATCAGATCAGGAGCAGCTGGCCAGCAAGCTTGACAAGGCCCTGTCACTCACCAAACAAGACAAGCTCAAATCCCCCTTCAAGTTTGCCGACAGCTCTAGGGGAAAGCCAAAAAGTAGCGGAGGTGGCAGCAGGTATCTCCCACCCCACGAGGCTTTGCCGAGCAAGGAGGAGAAGAAGAGCCTGGCTAAGAACCTGGGCTTGTCACTGAAAACCACCAAGGAAGGTAAAAACAAAGTGGCTGCCAAAATTAAGAAGATGGAGGTTGGGTTAAAAGTCAAAAATCAGCTCAAAGTTTCCCATTCACCAGCAATATCAGAAGTTAGCAGCTACTCCTATAGTAAGTAACCCCTCGTTTATCACTTCTTATAGTATAATCTGTTGTGGGGGCTTGTGGTGGGGCTTTCTGGCCTCTTGGAAAGGGTCTTTAGATGGGTCTGGTTTTGCTCATGAGTGAAAGGTGACGTCTTCCCTGGCTAATCAATGCTGCTGCATCTCTGGGGACAGCGTGAGGTGTCCGCCCAGCTTGCTGTCCCAGAGGTAGCCAGTATCAGTGCCTCTCTTCCTGGCCTGTGTTGCACTGATTCTCAACAGGGAAGAATGCTTTGAAAAACAAGTTGACCTGCGTTCTTGCTTTTGGTGGGAATAGACACTCTCCTTCTAGTCAGATGAGTAACCATAGCCTCTGCTCCAGGAGGTGGCTAATGGTTGACTTTTGAAGTCCTTGTTGGGTTGGGTGGGATTGGCTTTAGGATTATGCCGTGGAGGCAGCTGGAGAAGGCAAAGGCTGCCAGTGGGCATGGGTGTTCAGAAGCATTGTCCTGCCCTTCAGTGTTGTGGCTTGGTTCCTGGCTGACTGCTCAGCCTTCCCATCTGTCTCAGCAATGTTCATTTCCACCCTGGCACCCTGTGTCCCAGTTGCCATTTCTGAACCCAAAGATGCACCCAAGGAAATGGTTCCTGCAGCCAAGCAGAGCTAGGGACCCTCCTTACAGAGGGAAAAATCTGAGTTGCAGATGGTGTTGGAAAGGCAGTAGAACCAGAGGTATAAGAGTCTTTAATGGTTCAGGCAGACAATGGGGCAGAGAGCGTGTGAGGGACTTGGAGTTTATGGTCTGAGGACTGGTTGTGTAATTGTCTGAGCTCACTTGCATACGCATCTTGTCCTTTGCTTGCAGCTATTTAAGTCCCATGTTAAAACCCTTATGGGGTGTTTGTATGCATAACAAATGTATCTCTCACTGCAGCCGCCAGTTTAGAAATTTCACTAATGGGGAAGATGATGAGCTAGCGATTCTGGAACTGAACAAATGTTTGGCATGGAATTAGCCATTTACACCGCAAAATAGGAGCCATTGTGTCCACCGGACTTGAACACAGCCTTTGGCTTGTCAGCGCTGTACACACCACCCAGCAGTTCTGCTCTTGAATATGCTTCACGCCCAGGGACAGACACATGGCTCCTAAACTGGGAGCTCTGGAGCTAATGGGAGAGAAGGCATGGGCTGTTGCTGAAGCTAAAAGCCTTAGCTCGGGGTGGAGAGAGCTTTTGCTGTGCCCTTGCACTTGGTACTGGGGCTTCATAAACAAAACCTCTCACCCAGACCTAAGGGAGCTTCTGTCTGACCCCTCTCCTCACCAGCGAGTCTCCTGCTGTAGAAATGTCCCCCTTCGCCACGCGAACATCAGCGCAGGAGGATTGTTGTCGCTGAGGAACCAGCTCTGAAATGGCTCAGCGTTGGTGTGTGGTTTTTCAGCTGTGCACAGGTCCAAGGAAAGGGCTTTAGGCTGTCATTTGGTCACTCAAGCGTGATGGATTTGGGGAGGCAGGTCGAGCATATGGCAGCACCTCCCATGACTGGTGGGCTGCTCTTGTGGAGGAGGAGAAGTGGGACTAACGCCAAGTCTTTCCACCTCCTAACCTCATGATTTTCTAGCTGGAATCCTGAAAACCGTGGGCATAGATCCAGAGGGCGAGCTGAGCATCCTATTCCTACAGATTTTAGCAGAAGTCAGATGCCAAAAATCACTTGTGTATTTGGGCTTTGGGCCTCCTAAACTTGATATCCCTTGTTCCTTCATCTCTACAACCAGCTCAGGGGAGGTGGGGACCGATGCCTGACCTGGGCTGACACTGGAGAGCATCTGCTGCTGCTCACAGGCTGGAACGGTCCCCACTGCAATGTCCATGGTGGGGTGTTCCTGAGCCAGGAGGTGACAATTCATACTCACTTTTATTGCGTCCAGGGATACTGTATAGTTCTTGTTACGCTTGTCAGATGCCAGAGGGGACCGCTGGATAACTTCTTACCACCCGTGGGGCTTGGCAGCTTTGTAAAGCCGCAGTTTGCAGACCGAGGAGCGGCTTGGTGCCTGCTCCATTTCATGGTGCTGTGTATGGCGGTGCGGAGCGTCTGGGGTGGCACGTTCAGAGTTAGACAGTTGGAGTTGGACGTGCTGCCCGCTTGGCAGCTGGGCTCGCTCCTGCTGCTCATGTCGAAAGCCCTCTGGGAGAGCTGGTTTGTGTAGAAAAGGAGATTTGGGTCAGAGTGTTGGATGTAACCATGGTTAGGACTAACTCGGGTCGATGGCCCGTTGTTGGCATCGCTGCACTTCTTCATAGCAGAAATGTCTACCTCAGTTTTCTCCTCCTGAGCTGAAAGCACTCCTTGGATCTTGTCTTAAGGGAGGACAGGAGTTGTTTGGCGTCCCTGGAGAGTGTCTATTTCTGACCAAAAGAAGGAAATGCCCGTTTCAGTGTTCATTTGGCTCCTGGTTGCTGAGCCCGAGACTTGTGGTGATAGAAGGGGCTGGCGGTGGCGGACATGGCAGCACGCGGCCCCTCCTGCAGCCACTCTCCCCACCTGCTTTACAGCCTCTTCGTGAGGAAACACACCAAAGCACCCCCAGAAAACCCACCCAAACCCCCCAAACCTCCCTTCTCTGGTGTAACGCTCTTCCCACCCGCTTTGACCGCAGATACAGACTCGGAGGAGGAGGGATCCCTGAGGGACGAGTGGCTGGCGCAGCCCCCATCCGCGCCCAAGCCACGGCCGCCTGGTCTCTACAGCACTGCGGCCAGGAAGGGTGGCCGGGCGGCCAGTGGCCCCAAGGCGGCCCCCCGCAGCACGGCGGCTGGGCGGCCGCTGAAGCTGAAGGCGGCGGCAGGCCGCAAGCAGCCCTTCTGCCTGCTGCTGCGGGAGGCCGAGGCGGGATCTTCCTTCAGCGACTCCTCGGAGGACTCGTTCGATCAAGGTTACTAGCTTATAGCAAACGCAACCCCAAACAAACGCACCCCTCCGCCATGGCTGTGTGGGGGCGGGCGGGGCGGGGGGCGAGGGCGAGCGAGGCGCCTGGCGGGCCGGGGTCAGCCGTGTGGATGGTCGGAGCCAGGGCGGCCATCTTTGTTGTTGGCAGCGTAGCCTGCTTTTATCAGCCCCACATTTTATTTTTTATCCTTTTTTTGTACCTGTATCGTTGTGATATTATTACTGGCTGGCTCTTTTAGAGCTTTTATATCAACTGAGTTTTAGTGTCCACCTCTCCCTGCGTTCCTGCTCCCGTCCCTTCAGTTTTTCCCTCACTTTCTTCCCTGCTGCCACCACCACCATTATATTATTATTATTATTATTATCATTATTTTATTTCTTATTATTTTATTTTGGCATGGGCCTTATAAAGGTTTGGAAGGAGCTTTTTTTTTTCCTTTTTTAATTTCTTTCTTTTTTTTTT
>VZTO01001358.1:174265-191255 GCA_013400615.1 Syrrhaptes paradoxus
TGTGACTTTGATGTTTGTACTGCGATTTGGTATACCAAGCTTTATTAAACATACCGAGTTCATTTTTAACTAAACCTGTGTACCTTGTCTCTCTTGCTGTGTCTCTTATCAGGCGATTAGGTTGCCGCTTCACTTCATCCTGCTCTGCATCCCCCTCCTGCTCCCACTCCCCATGAGTAGAACTGGAATTAACCTAGTCTGGGGTACTCTCTATTATTCAAATATCCCTGCTGCCTTTGTCCAGATAAAGCCTAGGCTTTTCCCTCCCAACCCCTTTAATTTCATTTTTATTTTGTTCACCCAGTTTTGGTTTTTTTTTCTTTTTCAGTTTGTTTCCTCTGTCGATAGACTCTCTTGAGTCAGGCAGATAAAACCTGGAGGCGTTTGGTCCTTCTTGCTGCTGCAGGAGGGTGCTGGGTGTAAGGTTCCCATTATTTCATAGCCAGAAATTTTTCTTTTTTTAAAATATACACAGCAAGTTTTTGCATCTCTTTTTTTTAGGTGGTAATTTTTATTTTCACATGCTCAGATGTAACCCACGGTGTTCAAGGATGTGGCAATTACTGCGTTAAATTTGACTCTGCAGTTTCCCGCCCTCACCCTTAAGCCAATTTTTTTCTTGCAGCTTTTTTTTTTTTTGTCAGCCTGTCATTAGTACTTCAGTGGGAAAAGAAATTGTTTGAGACTTTTCCTCCAGAGACACAAGGGGTTTCTGTTTTAGAGCGCACTCATTAAATAATAATCATGGGGAAAGGTCATTTTAATGAGCCCTTGGCTCCCAAAAGAAAGTAGCTCGTCTGGGCTGAATGCTAAGCAAGAGCATCCCCAGTTGTTATCATCTGCGTTACACGGCAGAACTGGATGTAGCACAGCAAAAGCTCTTTAGTATTTCACACTGCTCTGACGGCTGTTCATTGAAAATGGGGCTGGATAGTTTTTGCTTTTGTTCTTTATTCTTAGTTTTTTGATGTTAATCTCCTCCATGCACCTGTTTGTTTTTTTTCTTCCCTCCAAACCCGACCTCCAAAGATAATTTAAGCTAAAAAAAAAACCAAAAACCTCAAATGCAGCAGAAAGATACAGAATGCTGATTTGGTTTGATGTGGCTCTGGGCTGGACCCACTAATGCATTTCAAAGAAAACCCAAAAAGAGAGAAATACATGTTTTTTTAAAAACTAAAATTGTTCTTTAGAGAACCCCAAAAGTTCTGGGGATAGTGGATTTTATGTAAGGGTGAGATTGCCACATTTCCATGAAGAGTCTGTGTTAACTTCCATTCTTCCCTTTTCCTTCCTGCATCTTTTCTTATTTTGCTGCTGTTGGAAATTTTGAGGATATCAATCCCTTTTAGGTGCCATGTTCTTGAGGGTTTTTGGGGTTTGCTTTTTGGTTTTGCTCCAGGTAAGCAGATAGGTAACTTGTCTCTAATTGGCTCTGTCTATTTTTCAAGTAACCTCTCTGCTTTTAAAAACAGCAAAAAAAAAATCCCAGTTTTATGGGATAAAGCCTGGGAAAGGGAGGGGATATGGGAGGAGGTTGGGGAATCTGGAAGAAATGGGGAAATGCATTGTAAATCCCTCTGGGGTGTCATTTAATGGTGGGGAAACCAAAGATGCAAAACCTCCTGGGGTGGGAGGTGGGCATGGAGGGGGAGGCGGGGAGGGATTATTGGTTACAGTTTTGGGTTTTTTCTGCAAATGATTTTTTTTTTTTTGGTTGGTCTTTCTCAGAAGCATTACTTGAAGGGATATTTGGGTAATAGGGTTTCTAATGGCTTTCCCTGATACTAAACCGATTAATAACCTCAGCTTTTCTAGAAGTGCTCGCTTTCTCCTTGCAGCTGCTTGACCAACCCTTTCACCCCTGCCCCTATCCATGATGCTTTGAATGTCTGTGTCGGTCTCTTGCATTTGCTCTCACGCTGCACTAAAGAAGCAAAGTGGTTGGCTGGTTGTAGGGCAGACACTTCTCAGCGAGGGTCACTAGCCATGAACCCGAACCTTGACCATTGTTATGTAGGTAGGCAAAATAACTTTTCTTTATGTCATCTGTCAGCCTCAGATGTTGCGATGTTACCTCCATGAATAATGACACGTAGCACTTTGCATTCTCTTGGTTATTTTAATTTTGAAGATGATTGCTGTCTACTTTTGACTTTCCTCTGTCCATGAAGAGTCTTGCACGGAAGGTTTGCTTGTGTGTATGTGTTTGAGGACTCCAGAAATGCTTTCCTGTTTGCAGACCACCTTTTGGAGAACCCTTAACCCAGCAAAGGGAAGGATTTGCAGATGCGTCCAAGATGAGAAGCCACAGTGCTGCCTGCAAAGGCTCTGCCACTGTCCTTAAAGGTTTTTGGGCCATGTCCTGCTACCAGGGTAATGGGCTGGCCATGGCCCTGCCAATATCTATATCAGAGGTAGGAGTAGGTGCAGGAAGACTTGGTTTTGTCTAGTTTGAGATAGAAGAGGTAGGGACGCACTGCTTCCCTGCAGACCAAACACCACATTGCCATTCTCATAACGGGCAAAGCTTGTGGTTTTTCATCCAGTGACCCTGGAGAGGAAACTGCAAGTGTGGGCTAGAGCCACATGGGACCTTTGAAAACTGTCAGGATGGGTATTACCATGGGCTTTCCAAGGCTGAAGACCCATACTTCATCTTCCTCAATAGTCTGTTTTCCTTGAAAAATTACTAAGAAATTAGTACCTTCTTCCCTCCTCCCCTGTCCCCGACTTGGAGGATGATTTGACCCCAGTGAAAAAAAACCAGCGAGGGGTAACTGGTTCCCCACACAGTCGTTTCCTTGTGATAGTTGTATTTTTTATTTTTTGTAAGTACTTCTGGAGTCAGCAGCACAGCACATATGGGAGGGGGGGAAAAATCTTCCAATAATATGAATTGGCTTGTTTTGACAAAAAAAAAAAAAAAAAAGTACGATCCTCAACTGGACATTCAAAAACAAGTAACCTCCAAAATTTGGACAGATCACACAAATCAGATGTCAATGACCCACTAGCTGTCTAAAGTCTGCCTGTACTTAGCCTGCTTTGTATGCTGTAGGCCTGCTTGGTGTTACGAGAAAATCATGCTATTTTTTTTACAATGTGAAATGACTCTTTTTTAAGTGTGTGTTTTCACTCCCCTTTTCCCAAGCCTTTCCTCTCCACACCCCCCTCAATCCATCTTGTTACATCAGTCTTTAAAAATGGGATTGCTTAACCAATTTCTGTTCATCATTAACTAATCTTCATTTACTCTTCTCCTACAGTAAAATACCATGGCAGCTTAGCTGTTAAAAGCAATGAGAAAATTTAGTATTTTTAATTTGGTTTAGTTTTTAATGTAATGCAGGTAAAAATATTAGGAAAAAATAATTTGTCTCCAGTTTATCTGGCATCAGTAGCATTTAAATATGAATGTATTGTTTGTTTTGGCTGCAGAGTTGTATGTGGTTGCGTGTGTGGGTATATACACACATATACATGCTCTTAAAAATGTCAGTTAGAAAAGATATTTTTAACTTTTAATATTTATCCCTTGCCTAGTGTTAACAGAATTACCGTTGAAAAAAAAATTATTTTTTCAATGTCTTTTTTTCCCATTGTTAACTAAAAATCACCTTTTCAGGAGAAAAAAAATGAGCCTTTGATTATGTTAAGGCATCTACGAATACTTCATTTTAAGCCCACACATAATTTGGGTGCAGGAGGAGTAAATCTCCTGCTTCACATTAAATACAGGCATCATTAAATCAGGCTTCTCCAAGAAGCCGTGCAGATGGCCACAGAGCACCAGCAGCTTATTTGCCACCATGACCATAAATTTGGGGACTTAGTTCAGAAGCGTGTGGGTTTGGAGCAGAGCCCCAAATGTGTTCTTTTTGGTTCATTTGTTAGTTTTGGTCCCTTGGAAAATCAGAGCAGGGATTGTGCTGTGCATGTAGAGCGGAGTTAGCAAGATCTGCCCTCGCCACGAGAGCTGGAGGAGGATGGGTCTGTGCTGTGAACGTGTTAAAATGTGTTTCTGTTCAGGCTGAAAATTGAATCTCGTGCAGATAAAAATATAAGTGTTTTGGTAGAAATGCTGACGAGATGCTATCTTGAGTTGGCTTTCCGTAGTGTGACACCGTATATTTGAGAGAGGTTAGAATAACTGCCAGGGACATTATTGTATCGTATGTTTTCTGTAGCGTGAGTAATAGCTGCTTTCATCCTGGCTTTTAAATCTGTTTTACCTCGGTGCATTTGAAATACCGTAGCTCTGGGCACCCTTGTGCCCTGGCACATGCTTTACGCATCAAAGGAACGATGCTGCCCTTGCTTGGCACATCCCCTGGGCAGTCAGTGGGGCTGAGCCAACAGTGCTGCGAGGAATTTGTTCAGGACAGGTCACGGAGGGATTTTCCTGCAAACTTTCCCCTTTTTTTGGCCTGTTTTCCTCCCCAGGTCCTCAGCAAGCTGCTCTCTGCCCAGCCCGCTCTCTAGGTCTGGCGTGAGGGGCAGTACAGGTTGATTTTTTTTAGTTTTTTTTCTGGCTTTGCTGAGAATTACTGAATTTTGGAGCCAAGTGGGGTGCGTGGAGGGGGTCTCAGTACCCCATGGTGTGTCGTTGAACTCGGGCACAGTTTTGCTGCTTTTCAAGCAGGTGGTTTCTGCATCTCTCAATAGCTGAGTTCATCTGGATTTGTTTTCTTTTTGGCAAAACGTTGGAGAAAACCAGCATTTGCGCCGCCTTTTCTGGTAGGGGAAGGAATCTGATCCTAATTTGCTGCAGATTTTTTTATTTTTTTGCGTGTGGTTTTTATGCAAGGAGTGAGCAGGGCTGTGGATTTTTTGGTATTCGCTGCAGGACTGTGGGTTTAGTAGCATTTTTATATCACGGGGAACCAGCCTGAGCAATTAAAATGGGGAAGGGATTGTTATGCAGTTAAAAATTAGTATTCTGTGACTATCAGATGTATGCTACGGAGAAAAGCTCTCCTTGTTAAAAAAAAAATTAAAAAACCCCACAATAGCTGGCCAGTTGATAAAATGCAAGGAGAACACTGGTTTATGATATTCCTGTTATTTCTGTTGTTATTTTTTTTTTATCCTAATTNGGGCACAGTTTTGCTGCTTTTCAAGCAGGTGGTTTCTGCATCTCTCAATAGCTGAGTTCATCTGGATTTGTTTTCTTTTTGGCAAAACGTTGGAGAAAACCAGCATTTGCGCCGCCTTTTCTGGTAGGGGAAGGAATCTGATCCTAATTTGCTGCAGATTTTTTTATTTTTTTGCGTGTGGTTTTTATGCAAGGAGTGAGCAGGGCTGTGGATTTTTTGGTATTCGCTGCAGGACTGTGGGTTTAGTAGCATTTTTATATCACGAGGAACCAGCCTGAGCAATTAAAATGGGGAAGGGATTGTTATGCCGTTAAAAATTAGTATTCTGTGACTATCAGATGTATGCTATGGAGAAAAGCTCTCTTTGTTAAAAAAAAAATTAAAAAAACCCCACAATAGCTGGCCATTACTTCAGTTGATAAAATGCAAGGAGAACACTGGTTTCTGATATTCCTGTTATTTCTGATGTCATGGAAAAATAATCCTAAGTGGAGAAATAACACTTATGTTATTGTATTATTTTTTTTTTAACAGCCAAGTGTTGAGGACGTTTTTATCTATCCCGGAGGGCATACGTGAAAAGAAAAGGATTTTCATGTTCATTCCAGCTCATTTTGAAGGGATCTGGTTTCTCATTTGGCTGGCTTTCAGAGGCGGGGAGAGCGGCTGGTGGGGAGCTGGCGAGTGGGCTCAGGCGGGGAGAGCAGGGCTCCTGCAAGCAGTGGAAATTTTCCAGCAACCTTGATGATCCGACTTAAGTCCTCAATTTCAAGAGAAATGAAATATCTTTTCCAGACCCCCTTTTTGCAGTTAGATAGATATTTCTCCGTGCTCATATATGTGTGTGCATATGTATGTGTGTGGTTATGGGCATGTGTGTAGTGACTGTCGCTCACCAGCACTAACTGGATGCGATGTCGTTAAAATTAATTGCCTTTGAGCTGATGACAGACTCTTGGGGAGTGCTGCAGGAAGGGAGAGGTGCCATTCTCAGAGCATCTACCCCCAAAATACCTGCTGTATATACACACTGTAAAGGGAAACCCCAGCCTACTGCTCCCTGCGGGTGTCAGCCGAGGCAGGCGGCAAGGCTGATTTCTTTGCCAGAATTAGATTTTGGGCTGTGGGCAGCTCTTCCTGCCTGTGCTGAGCTGGGCTTCCCTAGGCTGAGCTGTAGAGAGGGAGATGAAAGTTTTGAGGCAGAGCGTTTAAACACTCCTCCTTGTCTCCAACACTACCTACACTTTCCCCCCTTATGCATTCCAAATCCATTGCTTTCAAGTTATTATTTCCCTCCCTCCCCTTTGCATTTTTGCCTCCTGCCCCTTCTCCTCTCTCTGTCCTCCCTGCATCCCACCGTAGTGCAGGCTGATCCCTGGTATTCCCCTTCCATGCTGATCGCTCATTCTGATTACGCTAATGGATTTCATTATGGAGGAAGAGGTGGTGGGCGGGAGGGGAATCCCACAGCTCCGAGGTTGGGATTTTCAAAGAAATCAAGCTTTTAATTCCTCCTGAAAGCTGCAGGGAAAGGGGTGCATGGCATCCTTTTCAAATCTCTGCCAACACCCCTCACCTGGAATGGGTTCTCTTTGCCGTACCCCGATTTGCAGTGTCCTTCGAGGGTGGTGGCAGGCAGGGTGATACCGGCTGTATGGCTGCAAAGACACTTGTGTGTCCGTGGCCAGCATCTTCTGGCTCAGCTCGTGGGTGGCTCAGTGCTACTTCTGCGAGCACAAAACCGCAGGAGAATTATTGGTTTGGGGTGGAAACGTGGCTAGTGCACAAATCCATGAGATTTATAATGGCTTTCCTCTTTTCTGCGTGCTAGATTCTAGCTCAGAGGAGGAAGAAGAGGAGGACGAGGAGGAAGAGGAGGAAGCAGAGGACTACGGGACGGATGGCACCGACAGCCTTTCGTCGCCTGCCCTTGACGAGAGCGGCCTGGGCCTTCTAGCAAGGTTTGCTGCCAGCGCAATGCCCAGCCCCATCGTTCCCCCTCCGCTTTCCATCATCCAGCTGGAGGCCAAGCAGAAAGCGAAGAAGAAGGAGGAGCGGCAGAGCCTGATGGGTGAGTTGCGTGGTTAGGGTTGGCACCATGGGGGCAAGGTAGAAGGTTCAGGAGGTCCTGCTGTTCTGCAAGAGAGTCGGTTGTCATCCAGACACTGTCTTGCCCTGACTTTGCTTTTGGCTGCTTGGTCCTGGTGGGGGCAATCTCCTGGCAAGAAAACAAGAACGGGTCACAGGCATGGCAGGTTTAGCAGCTGCAGCCATGGCTTCCTTAGAGGCTGTGGCTTCGTCAAAATTTCCTTTTTTCCTACCTGTTGAGTCCTGAACAGTCATGCTGCGAAGGCAAGCGATGGGATACTGTGCCCCCTTGTACAGAGTGCTGAAGGCAGTGGAATGCTGTCCCATTTTAGGGAAGGCAGCATGTGCTAAATGCAGCTGATCTTAGATACCCAAGAGAAGCAGAGACACCCGAGCAGAAGAAAAATCCCTTCAGTCAGCCCATCCCATCAGCTCCCTCATAGAAACTGGCCAGCGAGACTTGAAACAAGCATTCCTTCCTCTGCTCATATGTTTGCAGTGCCAGAACCTGTGTTTCTGTCCTGTCTATGTCTCCGTTTCAGTGTGCTACCCATCATTGACAGTTTTCATTTTTTCCCCTTCCCGTGCCCTGCTGTGCAAGTGCCCATTGGTGACATCATTCCTGGTCAGACGGATCTATATGGACTCCATTTATAAATTCTCTATTAATATTTATTAAGTGATAATGGAATTTATAGCATGCTTCGGAATGGAAAATGATGTCTTCCTTGGGAGCCCGGCTTGTTTTAGCACTGTTTCCATGCTATATTAGGCTTTTGCCGACTTGTTCCAACAGCTTCTGTTAAGAATTTATCGTCTTGCAACCTGCCCTCCTTGAAACTGGAAGCATCTAGAAATTGTCTCATGCGACAGTGGGAGGAGAAGGGGGGGCTGTAATTTCCAATGGGTTTTTCATTTTGAGCCTTGCCAGCTTTGATTTTGACAGGTTTGCTCTTTTCCTGCTCATGCTGGGGCTGTCTCAGGGGAAGAGGTTTGAGAGCAGGTTCCTGCAGGCTGAATTTACCCGGGAAAGTGGGTGTATTTGAGAGAGAAGGACGGAGAGAAGATGCTTTCCATGCTTGTGCCTTGTACGTTTTCATTTACCCACCTGAATGTTGTGCTACCTCTAGATCCACAGCAGGTTGGAGAACGCAAGAGGGAACTTTGGCTGATGCTCTTTTTTAGGGAGGGAGGACCAGCTGATGTTTCTAAACCTCTTCAGAGGTGCTGTGCCATCCAGTGAGGTCCAGTGCCTTGGGAAATAAATGGATTTAGAAAATCTAAGCTGAGTCTTGTTCCAGCATAGACTTACTGCATGACCTTGGGCAAGCTTCTTCCTGGCTGTACATCTCCCTCTGATGGCTCAGTGTCTGTGCAGCCACAGTGCTTTTCCTGCCCGTGTTGCTGGGTGTGTAGGTGCTGCCTCAGTTTCCCTTTTGCCTCTCGAAACGTGTGATCTTGCTCTGCTTTATGGGGTTCTGGGGAGCACACAGAAGGTGGTGAACATCTTGGCATTCCTGCAGTACTGCAGGGCTCTGGGTGCTGCTGTGCCTGTAATGCTGAGCAGATACCAGTGTGAGGGGATTTCCATTGCCACGGACAAAAGATCATTCACCAGTCTTGCTTTTGAGGTGGTTACCTGAGTCAGTAAAAAGATCTGTGGGGTCTGATGGCCAATGGGAAAAAAATAAGCTTGAGAGCTGGGTTTATTCAATTTGTTAAAGAGATCCTTCTCCTGAAACGAAGGTGAGACTGGAGGGGACTCCCGCCAGGAGGGGAGGAAGGCTCAGCGTGTGGGTTTGTGCTTTGCTTCAACTGAGGAACAAATGTTGGAGGGTATTTTGTCTTTTTGAGCTTCCCTGAAGGATTTTGGTTGTGGGAGAAGGGAGAAAATGGAGACAGGGAACCCGCTGACCCATACTGCCTGAATGGATGGACTCTGCTGGGGCAGGGGAGACTTATTTTTAGGGAAATCAGTGTTTTATGGGGTGGAGCTGCAGGTCTGAGGGATGTGAGGATGGAAAGGGCAGCACCAAGGGCTCTGTTGAACCAGCATGGCATCTCCCATGGAGATGAAAAGCTTCCAGCGGGATGTAGCCCCTCTTGGGCTCTCACTGATGGTTAAATCCTTTGCACCTAGGGACGGAGTTTGAATACACCGACTCGGAGAGTGAGATCAAGATCAGGAAGAAGTCTCCCTCAGGGCTGCTGCGGGGGAAGAAGGGCCCACTGGAGACAAGCAGCATCCCGCCAAGCCAGGCCCCCAGCAGCCTCGACTCCGGATCTGGGAGTGCTGACAAGGCCAAGCTTGGGTCTGAGAAAGGCCGCAAGCTGAAGAAATTCAAATCCCCCAAGGACTTGAGCTTTGAGTTCGGGCTGGAGGCCAGCGATGACGACCTGTGGAACCGGCGCCGGAGTGAGCGGATCTTCCTCCACGATGCCACCACGTCCTCGGCTGTGCTGACCCCCGCGGCGCCTGCCAGCTCCACTCCTGTCTCCAAGCCTGGGCGCTGTGGCAAGGTGCCACCCATGAGCCCCAAGAAGGAGGGCAGCAAGGGGAAGGAGAGGAAGGAGCTGAGCAAGGTGAGGAATGTTCTGGCAGGGTGTGTGGGACCCTTGGGAGCTGAGGGTAAGGGAAGAGGAGAGCTGTCTCAGCAGTTGGTTTGGTGCTGTTTGGCTGCTCCTTGTCACTCCTGCCAGCCTTGCATATGCCCAGAGGAGCTGTCAGGCTTGGGTCTGGCTTGCAGGGAGTCTGCTGTGTTGGAGCAGGTTAGGTTACAGGTGTCACCCTCTGTGCCGCAAATCCATCCTGCTTGGATTGGCCAGGGTGCATACCCTGCATTAAAACATCTGTGAAATCTCTCTCCTGCTCTCTGCCTGACCTTATCTGCTTGCTGAGCTGTGGCCCCCACGCTGGCCTTTAAGGCTGTTCACTTTTTACATGGTGTCTTCTGATGGCTGTCCCTGGCTGGTGGTGGCAGTGATCTCTGGGTTGCCAGCTCTTTGTCTTGGGGGAAAGCTCGGCTCCTTCCAGCTCTGGTTCAGTTCATGGCAGTGTTTTGGAGGAGCACTCATTGTGGGGAGAGTTAGACAAGTTAGATGTGATGTGCAGCCCACTGGGATCTTCTTGGAGCTCTTCGGGGGGAGGTTTGATGGGCAGGAATTACTCTCCAGGGTAATGAAAAGCTCTTCCCAAAATGTGTGAAGCCTGAAAGCAGAGCTGGGAGGTGTAGGATGTGGTGCAGTCAGTGAACTAACTGCTGGCTGAACCTCATCCTACCTGTGCACAGTCTGCTTTGCTCCACCTTTCCCCTGTCTCTGGGTCCAGATCTTTACCAATCTTCTCTTTACTGATGAGAGTGTTATCTTTTTATTTGTAGCAGCGGAAGAAGGGTAAAGAAACACCCTGCTGCTCCTCCTCCTCGTCCATGTCTCCTCCTGGCATCCCTAGCTCCCCATCTGATGTTCGTGTCAGCCTGGCGAATGCCCTGGGCTCCACCAAGAAGAGCAAAGCCAAGGTGAAAGCCAAGGAGGTGAAAAAAGAGGTGAGGGGCTGGTTCTAGTCTGGGTGAACTGGAGGGTGGCTGGTAGAGCCCTGCTCTTTTCCTGGACTGTTGCAGTGTGAGGGAGGGAAAACAGACAGGCAGGTTTTGCTGGGTGTGTTAACAGAGAAACCGAAAATCCAAGGAAGGCTATCGGGTAGTACCTGCTGCTACCATCTGGCGTTTGTTTGCCTTCATCCCCTGCATTAATGAGCAGCGGGATTTTCTGTAAGGCCACCACGGGGTGGAGGGAAAGCCTTCGTGGATAGCAAGGACCAAAGAGATGGTGATGGAGTTGTGCTGCTCAGCACTGGGTGAGCCAGGTCACAGCTGGTTTCTGCTCCGTTGCTGTCCTCTCTCGTAACACACATCACTGCATCTTCTCGCGTGATTTCTGAGTGTAATGCTTATGGTCTGTGTGTAACAGCAAGAAACAGATCGTGGGGCTTTGAGAACAAATAGGAGCAGTGACTGCTGCCTGTGCAGGGAAAACAGGGTCTCGGGAACGCTGTGATGAACGCAGAGCACAGCTACAGCTGTCTGCTCCGCAGCATCTCTCCTGACCTCCAGGAGTGAGATGTGGCTAGGATGCGTGAAATAGCTTTTGGTCGGCTGTCAACGATGCTTGGGGATAAACCCAGAAAAAAAACAGTGTTTATTCAATCAAAAATCCAAGTTTGGGAACACCCACCCACTCAGCTCTCTGTCTGATTAACACTGCTGAGGATGGAGACAAGTTCATTCCAGTATCCTCAGGTAATTTGTTGCTGGAGGAAGGTGAGATGGGATCAGACTGTTGGCTGTTGGCATCCAGCTGATGTGCTGCTTGCTCTCCTGCAGAACCGAGGGAAAGGAGGAGCTGTCAGCAAGCTCATGGAGAGCATGGCAGCAGAGGAGGATTTTGAACCCAATCAAGACAGCAGCTTCTCGGAGGATGAGAACATCCCACTGAGCATGCTGGTTGAGCGACCGCCCACACCAGGTGAGCACAGGGGGAGTCGAGGGGCTAATTGTACAGGCAGGGGAGCTGGGCAGGTTTCCCAGGGCTGCTTGGAGGAGGACTGTGCTGCTTTCACACATTTCTTATCCAAAGCCACGAGTCCTTGGAGTGGGAATACCGCTTTTCCAGTCACTTTGGCTTGGCAAAACCAAGCCTTATCAGAGTAGCCAACTGTGACATCTAGATGAAGCTCTGAGCTGCCCTGTTGTCATTTACTGGTGTATTACTATGACCAAGAGAGAAGACTTTTTATTAAGGGCAAAATTTTCCTCTGCCAGGAGCTAGCCAGAGAGACCAAGCCCTTTCTGCAAAGGGCTTACTGGCCTTTTCCTAGGGGAGGGTGATGCTGGGAGTACAAAGTTTCCTTCTCTCCTTGCTGTTGCTTTTTTGTCTGTGGTGCTCTCTAATCCCCATCTTGTTCCCACACCTCACAGCTCCCCGCTCCTGCATCATTGACAAGGATGAGCTGAAAGACGGTCTGCGTGTCCTCATCCCCATGGATGACAAGCTGCTCTACGCCGGGCATGTCAAGACAGTGCATTCACCAGACATGTGAGTTGAGGAGCTACTGTATCCACCCGAATTCTGCCAGTGAACGGGGAGGTAGCTGATGTGGGGATCAGTCTGGGGGTTGTGTAGAGCTGGCTGGAGAGAGACTGACAGTGTGGGATGGAGGGAAGGAGAATTCACTCTGGTTTATCAGCGCTCAGGAAAATCCAGTATGTCTCATTAAATGCTGTCAGCTGGTGGTGGGGCTCAGAGGGAGGTGTGAGCTGATGGGGGTCATATCTTCCACGTGCTGTGTCTGACTGGGCCTTTGTGTTTCAGATACCGTGTGGTGGTGGAAGGCGAGAGGGGAAACCGGCCCCACATTTACTGCCTGGAGCAGCTCTTGCAGGAAGCGGTACGTGTGGCCAAGGCGTGTCTGTCCTCAGTGCTTAGAGCCTGGTTTGTGGAGGAGGAGGCTAGCTGGGAGCCTCTCCCTGGCTGGAGCTGCAGGGGTGCCCTGGTCCTGCCTCCATGGCCATCTGGCAGAGCTCCCCTTGGTGTGGGTCACTGCCCTGTGACTGAGCTCCCCAAGTGTGGTGGGATGGTCTGTGCTGGTGCCAAGAACTGTCAGTAATTGCCTTCTTCTTGCCCTGAGCAGATCATTGATGTGAAACCACCTTCTGTGCGATTCCTGCCCGAGGGCACGAGGATTGCAGCCTACTGGAGCCAGCAGTACCGCTGCCTCTACCCAGGGACAGTTGTCCGAGGTAAGGCCACCCTTGCAGCTCTGTGAACCAGGGATGTCTCAGTCCTACGTGTCCTGAGGCTTGTCTGGGGAAGCCCTGAGGTCTGGCGTGAGTGTCCTGGAGGTCAGAGCCTGGCCCATTCCTCTCCTCTGGGTCATGCCCAACTCAGTCATGATGCCAGTTTAGTAACATCCTGTTGGTCCAGGAGGTGTGCTCTTGTAGGAAGAGGTCTGAGCAATTTAGGAGCTTAAAATATCAGGGAAATTAAACACACATCAAAAAATCAGAATTTGCTCCAGGCACTGAAGATTTCTGAGGTTGTGGAGGTTTCTAAATTGCCTGCACACTCATGGTTTTTCCTCTGACACATCAGCTCCCCTTTCTGGTCCCATTAAAAAGCCAGTGAAGAGCCCTGGACAATTCTACCATGGCTGGGCTTGCTTTTGGGCTCTTGGTCACACTACATGTGTATAAGGGAAGAATTACTTACGAGCTATAGACCAGTGGTGCTGATGCAAGAAGGGTGGGAATACAGCTTATTTTTCTTGCAAAGATGGTGAAAAGCAGCAGCTTGTGATTGCTGAGAGTAGTTACAAAATGCAAGTAAAAAAAAAAAGGATACATCAATGAAAACAGAGAAGTGAATTTCTGTAAGAATAGACGGAAACAGAGGAAAGAGGTGGGAAATCAAAGTGGAATGGTTGGTATGTTCTGGAGCAGTGCTGTTGACTGGGAAATTTTACACTGGGTGGGCTGGTCTAGTGTTCTCAGGGACTTTCCATTGCAGTGTGAGCCTTCTGTGCTCTCTCCACAGCCTAGGAAAGGTGAGGACGGGGTGCTTTGGACCTGGTGCAGGATCCTTGTCTTCCCTGCTTCCCTGACAAAGGGTTTATAGTCTGATGTTTGTCCCTAATCTCATCTTCTCCCCTCAACCCACAGGAGCCCTGGATCTGGAGGAAGATGGTGACCTCATCACAGTAGAGTTTGATGACGGGGACACAGGACGTATACCGTTGTCTCACATTCGGCTTCTCCCACCTGACTACAAGATCCAGTGTGAGTCTTGGCTGTTCAGTTTTTTGCATGACACTTCCCACTATGAAATTTAGGGAGTTTCAGGCCACCTGCCTCTGAGATTTTGGACCGAGTTCACAGACTTTCAGTCATAAAGATGACACCATCAATTACGGACATGCAGAGCTGGGGTGGGATATAACCCACCGGGAAAAAGGCCCAGTCCCTATAGCAGAATGGGCAGGGGTATGTTCCCTGTGTCACACCTCTGTTTTGTGTGTTATTTGACTGCATTTGACCATTTCTTTGGCCTCTTTCAGGTGCTGAGCCTTCCCCGGCCCTTTTAGTGCCCAGCACCAAGCGCCGTAGCCGTAAATCCAGCAAAGACACTGGAGAAGGAAAAGAAGGAGCTACACTGGGGTCAGAGGAGCCTGTGTCGAAGGGCAAAGGGCGAGGGAGAAAGCCAAGTGTCAAGGCGAAAGCTGGTAAGTTGTCACCACTGCCAGGTGTGGAGTTGAGAGGGTCCTGGCACAGTTCCCCACTGCTCCCCCCAAGTTAGAGCTGTTGCTTGGGGCCAGATTTGGACAGGAATGAATGCACTGCTTGAGTGCAGAGGGTCCATGCACCAGCTCACTCTGCTGTGGCTACAGCTTGCAGGAGGCTGGTGAGCTGTCCTGCACTGCGAGAGCATCCTGTCAGTCAGTGCCGCAGAGCAGGGTCCCTTTTTCAGCTGAGCATTTCAGCTGCCATCAGTAGGACTGAAGATGCAGGAGATGGACGGTTTGGTTGCCCTGCAGTTGAACCAGCATCACTGGGCATTGCCCATCGGCTGCTCATGGGGGTTGGCATCAGGCCAGGCTGCTTAGGAAGGCTGTTCAGCGACCTGTGCCTCTTTGGGGATACCTGAGCAGTCAGGAACAAGCCACCCATGACCAGGGACCAGTCGGCATTGGTGTCTGGTTGTGTCTGAGCTAATCGTCCCCATCTGGGTGGATGACATCATGCCGTTGTGTTTCTTCCCCTCTGCAGAAGAGGCCGCCTTGCCAGAAGAGAAGGATCAGGTTGAATCTTCACCTGTTACCTCTTCAGTCCCGGAGAAGCCAGCCTGCTTGGGCAAGCCAAGCATGAAGGGGTCGCGAAAATCGCAACTTCTGCCGAGTGGAGGCTCTCCTGCCCCCACAGAGGAAAAGCGGTCGAAAGCCAGCAAAATGAAGATCTCCACTAAGCTGCATAGCCCCCCGCAACCCACTTACCCACCTGCTGTGTTCGGCAGCATCCTCGGGACAGAACCCTACAGTGACCTCCAAGGGACACTGGCAGCCTTCGGCTCCAGCGATGCCTCGGTGTCGAAAGCCAAGGCCAAGAAAGGGCGGCCCACGGAAGAGACGCAGGAGTTTGGAAGCATGGTCAAGGCTCAGAGGAAGCATGACAATGAAATCCTGATCAAGCTGGACCATGAGGGTGTGATGTCTCCAAAGACAAAGAAAATGAAGGAGGCGATGAGGATGCTGGAGGACTCAAACCTGGCCGGTCGCAGAGACAGCAAGAGTCTCTTGGGGCTGGGCTATTCCACTGCAGTGGGTGCAGAGGGCAAGCAGAAATCTTCCCGAGCCAAAGCAGCTGAGGGAGACCCTTCCCCTGCCAGCTTTGGAGGAAAGTTTGATGGCTCACCAGAGGGCCTCAGTGCTTCGAAGGACCAGGAAGAAAAGGCAGCAGCTCCAGAAGCTGTGGAGGAGTCTGAGAGCAACAGCAGTGACAGCAGCTCAGAGTCAGAGGGAGAAGAAGAGACTGAGAAGAACCGAGGGGAAGCCCAGGACAGCAGCTCAGCCAGCTCGAGAGCATCCAGTCCTCTCTCTTCTTCCAATTCCTCCTCCTCTTCCTCTTCTAGCAGCAGCTCCTCTTCGTCTTCTTCTTCCTCCTCTTCCTCAGCCTCATCGACCTCTTCTTCATCGAGCTCCAGCTCTTCTTCCTCCTCCACTACGGATGAAGACTCCTCCTGTAGCTCCGATGACGAAGTAGCTGAGGCCCAGCCAAGTTCCTCGGTGCAGCAAACCCTCCCACCCAAGCAAACCAAGCAGGCAGGGAAATCCCGCGCGTCCTCCCACCCCCAGAGCCAGAAACAGCCGGCGCAGCAGCCGGTGCAACAGCCGGCACCGCAGCAGAGCGGCAACAAGAGCAGGCCGAAAAAGCGCGAGGGCATCCACCTGCCCACCACCAAGGAGCTGGCCAAGCGCCAGCGGCTGCCATCGGTGGAGAACAGGCCCAAGATTGCTGCTTTCCTCCCGGCACGGCAGCTGTGGAAGTGGTTCGGGAAACCCACCCAGGTAAACCAGAGCCTCTCCCGCTGCTCCGTAGTGCTCTGCGCTGGCAGTTGCCTTGGGGTGCCCTTTCCTTTCTCCTGGGGTGGTGAAACTCCACTGGCATGGTGTGTCCCTGGCCAAGGTCTCCAGTTTGCAAGAGATTGGGGTTGGCCTTCGCTGTGTCTGGGGGAGCCACCCTGCATGGTGTGGCCCTCTGCCGTGTTTCCTGCGGGAATTCCTGGGGATGCTGTGGCTCTGCCAACAGCAGAGTGGTGTTGGGGGGGGGAAACCTGGGCAATCCCTGGCTGCTCACCTGTGTGATCCTCTCTTGGCAGAGACGAGGAATGAAAGGGAAGGCCAGGAAGCTCTTCTACAAGGCCATCGTCCGGGGCAAGGAGATAATCCGCATCGGAGACTGTGCGGTCTTCCTCTCAGCGGGTCGCCCCAACCTGCCCTACATCGGCCGAATCCAGAGCATGTGGGAGTCGTGGGGGAACAACATGGTGGTCCGAGTCAAATGGTTTTATCACCCAGAAGAAACCAACCCTGGGAAGAAACTCAACGAAGGCAAGGTAGGAGGGTCTCCTTTGCTGAGAGGGCTGCAGAGCTGCTTCTTCCCTTTTGTTTGCCCAAGGATGAGGAAAAATGCACACAGCCCAGTTTGTTACTGGTACCATTATGGGGGTGGCCCCATCTTTTCATGTTGTGCGGG